>VYYJ01000650.1:0-48846 GCA_021029165.1 Cyphoderus albinus | reverse complement strand
CATCGGGGGCAGAAAGATAAGAAAAAGAACAAACCTGGGCCCAAAAGCAAGACAAGGGCTTCTCGGAGGTAAGATTGATTAAAATTGGACATTGAACGATAGAGAATCATTAGTCAATGAACTATCTAGAGAATTCTCTCTTGTTTTTCTTTGATGATTTTAATTAACGTGCACTTTTAATTTAATCAGAGCGACATCTCCAGCGATGTCAGAAGGTACCTTATTCCAACCGGTAGGATCGCCTTCCCCTGAGAAAAAGAAGAAAAAGGGCGGAAAGAGGAAGAACGAGGATGAAGATAGAGGTCGTGCCAGTAAAAGACGCTCGAAAAAGAACTACGATGATACAGTGATAGGGTAAGATGAAGATTTAAACACCACACGACGTGATAACTGCTAAAGTTTAGTTTAAAGTTAATATTCAGTTTTTCTCGGTAACTAACGATTAAACGGTTATTTTATTGTTTTTAGTGGATGGGCCAATGGGACGGGTGCTTAAGGAAATTGAGTGAGATTTTGGCCGACATCTGCCTACGATTATAGACGAGAATCACGTCACGAGAAATAGTTAAGGATTTTATTGTAAGTAAAATAATGAATTAAGTCGTAGTTAAGTTAAATATGAAATTAATCTAAGACGTACTTAAAACGTAAAAAAGTATGAAGGCCATACTTCGAAATACTGAAATCCCGTTCAGGGGTCAAACCCAAAAAATGTGACAAAAAGTGACAGGGGTCAAATTTTTCGCACCCCTTCTTTAATTATGCTTATTTACGTCAATATTAATTACTACTAGTATTTACCAAGGCCGCAAAGGAAAAATATTGTCATACTCATGCAGACAACCAGTTACTTGTCGCATAAGGTAGGCCACTTAGCTCGGTGACCGAAAAAAAGAGGGGCGGAGTTTGTCAGCACGATAAGGGCTTTTATGTCTCCCATCCAAATTTTTCACAAAATTAATTAATAATGGTTCGCCACTTTCGAATCGTAAGTCGCATTACCGTATTATAATGTGAGAAAAAGTGACAGGGGTCAAATTTTTCGCCGCCAAAGCGGCGAAAAATTTCACCCCTTTTTAATTATGCTTATTTACGTCAATATTAATTACTAGTAATATTTACCAAGGCCCAAGGGCTTTTATCTCTCCCATCCAAATTTTTCACAAATTAATTAATAATGGTTTGCAACTTTCGAATCGTAAGTCGCATTACAGTATTACGAACTACGAAGTCACAGGAAAGATAACAAAAATATTGATTCATTCCAAATTCAAGTTATCATGTGAGAAGAATAGTGGTTATCTACTAGTACATAGATTCAAAATAAAAATGAACAATATTGAAGGGTTGCATTTATTTAAACTGCAATTTCCACGATTTTGGAGTAAAAAATGGAATGAGTGAAAAACTAGCTGTGTATTAAATACATACATACTTATTATCTGTGTATGTTTAGAGGTAGGTAGGTACCATTTCCGAAATATAAAAGTTTTTAGATAATCACTTACTATCCCTTTTATTTGTATCTTGTCACCCCTTTAGTTTTGAAGTATTAATTAGATTGGACTAGAAGCAGTCGTGTGTAACATTAACTTATTTTGATGATTAAGGTAATCTCCAGAGTTTCAGTGCCTATGAGAGACAATACAACGTCACACTTTATAGTAACAAAAGTAACTGGTTATTTGCATGACGATATTTTTCCTTCAGGACCTTGGTATTTACTACTAGTAATTATATATTTATTAAAAATCATTGAAGAAATTTTGACCCCTGGACGGAATGTGTGGAAAATTTGACAATTTGAAAAAAATTTGACCCCTGTCAGGCCTGCGGCCTGACATGGGTCAAATTTTACACACATTCCGTACAGGGGTCAATCCCTATGACGTAGACTACCATTTCGAAGCCTGATGAAGGCGGCTTCATCAAGCTGCTCGTAAAAAATCAGTGATGTGTACATATTGTGTCACTTAAGATCTTTCATCTTTCTGTACTAACTATTTAAATTCCAAAGATCTGTCATTTCGTGTATATCTAGATATTTCTGTAAAAGTCACATTGCCTTAAAGTTGTTTAATTTATGTTCGGATTTAAGGATTATACTGCCATTAAGACTGATGAATCAGCTTCAGACTTCAGCTCTTAATATTTTTATACTCTTGTAGTAGAACGTTTTCATTTGAAGCTGAGAATCATCTCGAAATTAAGCTTTGTGACGAAATAAAATGAATTTCAATGAACACTGTGACTTAATTTCATACTTAATTTATTGTTTACTTAATTTTATAATACAAACATTTTAAATATTTACGCGAATGTCTTTTTAAAAACATACACTACACTGGGCCCAAATGAACAACCTGAATTCTCTCGGATTTGTCGGACTTACTTCGAGGTTTGGGGAACGTTTCTACTTCTGTAGTAGAAGTCACATCCACTTCTGAATTCAATCGCCGATTACAAACGGAAGGGCTAGAGCTAGAATGAGGTTGAGGATTCCGATATGGCGATGGTGGTTCTAAAACCTCAACTTCTCCATCTCCTTTGGGAATCGTAACAGACACGGGTTCCATTTCGGGTTCGATGGTCTAAAAATTACAAATAAATTATTACTCAATTAAGGAAAGGGAAAGTCAATTGAATTGGGGATACTCACTCTGTATAAGTCATTGTCACTGATTCCGGACGACGAAGCACATGAGCATGTACTTCCTGAAGGAGACGTTGATCCTGCGAAAGCAAAATTTTGAGGACTCAGTTTCAGTAAAATGGGGAAGCTTTATCAGTCTGACATCACTGTTAAAAATAAAAAGGTTCTAACTTCCACTTTCAGATGTTGATGTCGAACATCGAGACTTCCTTGACATAATCCGAAATGCAGCTTCTGTTGCGACAGTGCTCTCTCCTTTTGAGCTGGCAACCTCATGAAGTTTCTTTAATAATCTCTCTTCTCCTAAACTGACAGCAATCTGTAACAATGAAAGAAAATAACAATTTAGCAAGATGAGGTACATAGATTGACTTACTGCTTCGTTAGATTGCCACCGTACCTGTAATGCTCTAGGATATTTCCGTAATTTTAATAACCACATGAAAAATCTTCGTGCCAAAATCCTCATAGGCTTTGCATGACGTCTACGAACTTTGTCATCAAAAGGAACAGCCGGGACAAAATACGTGGCCAATAAAAGTTCCAAATTGCCTGGCGGTTAAACAAAGTTATTGTTATAGATTCTTATTCTAAAATTCTTATTTTTGATTGCTGTTAAATTGTTTCATTTTAATCTCACTTTCAATGTCTTCCGTTGGTATCTGGCGCATCAAAAAGTTGAACACGTTGAACATAACGTACAAACAGTCATCAGAATTCCAATAAATATATTTCAGTGTTTTTATCGCCTCCTTGTAATGTCCATGTGTCAAATGAAAATTACACAAATCAGCGAGTTTCATACTACCTAAGGCTAGTCTTATTATCGCCAGTGTCCCTCTAGAGGAAAAAAATATATGAACTGTAAAATAACCCAATCTCAAAGTTTTATGCTTGTATTTAATTGTAAGATTTTATGAATTTCATACGTTTCAAATCGAATTAAAATGCGACTCTCCGAAAGGCCGTTTTGCATGGGGGACCAGCATAAGCGTTCCACGGAGAACGATGGCCTTTAATACAAAATTGCCTTTAAATAATCACAGCGATTCATCTTAATATTTATATATAAAGGAGTTCAAGGCATTTGTATTTTATTTTAGGTACATACACCAGTTCTTTGGTTAAAGATGGCATCGAAGTAAATGCGTCAATGAGGAGTAACGGGCTGAGGGCTATGTCGAATATCTGGTATTGGCCACGATCTCCCACGGCAAACACAAGAAATGAGTCATTGTGCCAACTGACCTGCACAGGAATCTAAAAGAAAAAAAAAGCTCAATTTCCAGTTGTCACCAGTTCACGCGTATGTATAAAAATCAAAACTTACGAAAGCTGCTTTCGTATAGTGGGTAACTTTTCCCTCTTGAGAGTAAAGAACAATGCTGGAATCGCAACATCCTAAAGCCAGCTTTCCTTTCGTGTCGTCATAGGCAAAGCATCGGAGTTCACTGTGCAAAGGAATCGCAGTTTCGCAAACTGCCACGAATTTGTCGGGTTGAATTTGATAGACTACCTCATTAACTATAATGCTCCCCTGAAGAAAGAATGGATGCCTGTATTAGTAATATTATGGAATCATGATTTCAAAAGAAGTTATTGAAACATTTACCTACCTGTTGGTCACAACATAGTTCGAGACTGTAAGCGCCTCCTTCACTGGACGGGACAAACCCAGCTTCCAATAACTGATTATCCGTTTTGTGATGCGAAACCAAAATTGGGTCGTTTCTAAAATTAATTTGTTTTATTTTCTTTCACTTCATTCGAAATTCTGAACCATACTTGCTTTATTTTAAAATTCGGATGGAGTAATTTTTTTAAATTAATTTAAAACTTTTAGTACTCACTGATCTAAAGAGTATACTAAAATATTAGCCCTTTGCTCTGGTTTCGGACTCCAAGGAAAGACATCATCTTTCGAACCGGACCACCAGATCATAAACTAAAAAATGCATTTTTCACAAACTCAATTCATTTACATATTTAAGTATTGTACAACCTATTATATCTAGTATTTGCATTACCTGTGTAGAATCATCATTAATTGCCAATTTCTTCTCAAACCGCCTTGCGACGACATTTGGGATAAGCTCGGAGTAAGTATTCACTGTTACTTCGGTGTTCAGAAGCTCATTCTTATGAGAACCAGACGATCCTGGCGAATTTGAGGTCGATGGAACATTATTAGATTTCCTACAAAGCAGTAGAAAACCATGAGACAAAGTGAAACTTCATTTCATACTTCGTTGACTGACACTAATACGACTCATAATTACGTTTACGGTTTTTACAGATACTGTACTGATATCAGTGATATCCGGCGAATTCTAGGCAACTTTTCTTGGTTTAGGAATTAGGAACTGTACATTAATGAAAGCAAGCATAAAAAATTGTTCACCTCAACACGAGCAAGCGGTTGTCGCTAAACAAAAATAGCACATAATGTTCACTGTACGCAACTGAAACAGACAAGTTACATAAAATCAGCATAGCGCATTCATATTTTTGGTAAAATATGTAGTAGTGTAGTTAGTCACAAAGAAATTAATTAACCAAAATATTTGCGCATTTAGGTATACATTTACAGGTATTAGCAATTAAATTATACAACAAAACAATACATGCATGCACTTCATGCAAGCGCGTGCTTACTTAAAGTATGCGGCCAAAGTCATAAAATATGAATTTACATACCATCGGAAACAGGCTCGGTAAACTTAAAAAATCTATCCACGTCACAGTAATAATCATTGGTGAAAGTATTCTTAATCCATATGTAAATGATTGTGCCATCTGACAGGATTATCGTGATTTTCTCCGGATGTCTCCATTTTAAACTTAAAATCTTTGACTCTTGCAATAACTCCTGCGAAATGAATCATAAATTATGAATTCATATGAATATGATACTATGAAACAATGAAACAAAGGATCTTTCTTGTGTATGTTTTTTGGCGTAATAAAGCCAGATAAGATTTGCCACACTTTGACATTTTTACCTGGACTTCTGTGAGAGTAGAGTTGCCTTGTTCACTTTTCATCGACTTCTTTATGAAATCTCCGAATCCGCTCATTTTACCCTTGTTGCTGAATTCCTCATAATATTTGCCCTTTTGAAAGTGTAAGCCACACTGTGCCTCTGCTTTTAAGGCCCGAAACGCTTTACAATTTAAGTACGTTTCCGAATAAAACGGCAAAAAATGTTGCTGCACAAATACTCCGACCATTGTTTAGGTAAACGTTACGTTATTCGAGATACTAGTATTCTTCACGACAATTCCACGCCTACGTATTATGCATGGAGTCGGTGTCTACGTGTCTAGAATGGAAGGATAGAAACGGAAGTTGGCCCCTCTCATGTCAGTTTAAACTTCCAGCACTTGGTTAACTTTTTATCAGACCTCAACATAAAAAATTGCAAACTTTTACGAATAAAAGTTTAACTTTAACTTGACAAAGTCAGAAGAACTGAATCCAACTATTCAGCGTCTGAGCGTAGTTATCTTTTTCTAAAAAGAAGATTTTGTGGATGAACCGATGAACGCAATTCATATTATCAGCTGAAGTGAAACTTTTTGACACTTCAGGATCACGTAAGTTACGTGACGTAACAACAACATAAACATAATCATAGGTAAGGATTCCTAGCGGACATCATCATCAAATCACACACTTATGTACAGGTGTGTACAGAAGAGAGAAGAATCTGCAAAGATAAAGGATAACTTTTTACATAAAGCTTTTGTGTTGTTATGTTGCTTATTGCTGTTTGCCCCAGAATTCTTGTTGGCTTTTCTTATTCTGATAACAGTGATAACTC
Source organism: Cyphoderus albinus (assembly GCA_021029165.1). Taxonomy (NCBI): domain Eukaryota; kingdom Metazoa; phylum Arthropoda; class Collembola; order Entomobryomorpha; family Paronellidae; genus Cyphoderus; species Cyphoderus albinus. Next base: position 42,370 of record VYYJ01000650.1, on the reverse strand, counting down.
AACTTCTACTTTTTGGCTTGGGTTGGGCATGGATTCAATCATGTTGATTGTTGAGGACTCCTCAATTAAACGTTTGACTGGACTGAGGTTATATGTGTGAGCGTTGTTGTGAAGTTGAAGTTGGGAACGCCTACAATACAATGTCTAATATACCAGTTACTGTAACTAACTTACTGACGCCAAACAAGTTAAATTAACAAATGCCTAAGTTAGAGTATCATTCTTACATTATGTTAGACTTAACAAATAATGGCAAATGACAGTTAAAGAGTCAATAAAAGTCGAAAACGGCTCTGATTTCATGTCCAGTACATACAACAACCAACCGAAACTCAAACTTCCAAAAATCATTTTATTATAAACATGACACGATTACTAAAAATACGAAATGCATGTAATTTAAATTAGCATAAGTTTGCACTCGTTGATACAACGCTGTCGTTATTCCTTATGAGTCATAAGTTATGACCACCTCAATCAACAAGTTCATATATGCATGTATAGTTTACATTTCAGCACGTTAAATGTGAAATGCAAATAAAAAAATTCATGGCCATGTGTGTCATGTAATGTTGAAAAGTCATATATAATTTTGCCATGAAAAATAAAACTATATTTAATGAAAATGGCTCGGATCGCCTAAAATGTTCTACTTCGATAACGTTATTGCAATAAAGATATTTACACCGCTACGACGTTTCGTTATAAAACTTTGTTATAATATCTTAGAATTAATATCGTAATTCATACCATGAGTCATCCGGTCATGTGACATCCACAGGAGTAGCGCGTGACGACATGACCAATGACGATCAACGTTAATTATGTCACCCCAGTCACCCCTACAATAACTTTGACCTACATAATTTTTTTAGTTCGAAGTTTCAAAAATCATGAATATTGGAAAAAATGGTGAGGAGAGAACCGTTGATAATTTTAAATTCCCATGTTAAATCCCAAAAGAAAAAATGGAATTTTTGATGTTCCAGAAAATTTAAAAAAAAGTTATAGTGAAGTTGACTGCACCTGCGATAGGGTGGTTTATTACTCTTTTATAGTCGTGAGTGACTATTATACTTCACACACTAAACCTCAGCCAATTCTGAGAGTTACACGAATGTCTCACTCCTCGTTAGCCCAAATTTATATTGTTAGGTTATTAGGTCCTTTGAAATCCATGTCGTTTGTTTCTTTAAAAACACAGTTCAAGTTCGTTTTCCGAACGAAAGGTCAACGTACTTCGTCGTTATATAGTTCGGGGGTCGTTCCTAAAAAAGCAAGGGGCTTTATAGCAATGAGGTGCGATTGAATCAAAAACCCTTGTGTCAACATAACCGGTATGATAACTTTCTCTTCTATCTAGCCTATGTAAATTCAAACGTTGTTGACCTCGTGCGACGTTGCGGCGGCGCTGCTGTAGCTCCTACCACGCTGCCTTCTTGCGTTTTTGTATCGTTCTTTGCCTCCAAAAATCGCCTTTTTTGCCGAAGCTAAAAGTTCACAGGCATCAAGCTGCAGCAGCCGGTGCTGCGGCTACGCCTGCGCGCCTGTTGCGGAAGAGGGGAAATTTACGAGAAGAAAGGAAAAGAAGCTAAGCTGAAAGCTAAAGCTTTTCCCATGTTACGAAGTAAAAATAGGTATTTCCCATTCCCGACGACGACAAAACAAAAAAGACGCATATTATTTTGCTGCTATGCTTGTTCGTTCGCTCGCTGTGCGCGAATAATGCACGTAATGTATCGGACTTTTTTTTCTAGCAGGAAAACCGAAAGCACAGCAGGATAGGATAGGGTAGAATGTGAAATACATTTGCAGGTTTACCCTCGTTCGCTCCGGCTCTCTTCGCTTTTAATTCCATTTCCCACACACCGCCGCAACGCTGCTCGAGTTGTACACCACTGACTGAAAATACTCCTGCTGTGCGTGACACTATTCTACTGGTTGCCGTTGCCATTGAGTTTCTTTGCGGACAAGAATCATTTCGAGTGTCCATCAGGCTTTATCAGGATTGAGAGTTCCTTCTATCTTTTCTCTCAGCTTCGCTGCTAAAAGCCCTCTATTCGGTTCATACCCGTCGTGTATGTCGGTAGGAGAAAATCAAGCTGAAGCCGAGGAATTTTCTTTGTGGCTTGAACGAGATAGTTTGCAAAAATTAAATATAATAATAATAATTTATTCAATTAAAGCAGTTTTAATTAATTCAGCTTTGATAGTCCTTCGTCATGGCCGATAACGCACAGGTAAATAAAGATTAACTTTTAGCGTAAATGTCTGTTGTTACCTTTTGTCAGTGTCAAGTCCAACTTAAAGTGATTAGCCTAAATATGTGAATGTCCATTCTCTCGCCCGTTGAGCAATTAAAATGTATGTTTAAGAAGTAAATAGGAAGCTAATCATGTGGTTTCATTGTTTGGTTTGTTACAGGAAAACAAGGATGACGGGAGCTCGGAGTACATCAAATTGAAAGTAGTGGGACAGGACACCAATGAGATCCACTTCAGAGTCAAAATGAGCACTCAGATGGGGAAGTTAAAGAAAAGCTACAGTGAGAGAGTAGTAAGTTCATTTTTAAAATATCTATTAAGTTTTTAACAAGGAGGGTCCAGATTCTGGACTCCAGAATGGAGGGAGGAGCCGGCGCCTGCCTTAAAATGATTGGTCAGTTGGTACCAGTTGGCAAACTCACTCATTCCCACAAAAGTTTCAACCATCGTCAATAATAACAACCCGTAATAAACAGGTGTGATTGGAATTTAAATTGAAATGGTCTAATTCTTTGTTTACAGGGAGCTCCAGTCAGCTCATTACGGTTTTTGTTTGATGGCCGTCGTATTAACGATGATGAAACTCCAAAACAGGTAAGCAAAGGACATCACTTAGCTTTTCAGTGTATTACTTACTAAAACTAAATGATTAGGATGGACTTTCGATTTATTCTTTTTAGTTGGAAATGGAAAATGATGATGTTATCGAAGTTTACCAAGAACAGACCGGCGGAGACTGCGCAAATCCTGATCATTAAATGTAATAGCTAATATTACACAGAACAAACGTTTCTTTTCATCTACACGTATTTTTGTTATGATTTTTCTAAATGTTCGGTGTGACGTTATGGATTTTTAAGTTCTAAAGAAAGGAAGTGTCTGTATATAAATGAATTGTAAGGAACAATTTTACTTCTCAAATAAACTTGAAAAATAGTTATTTTACGATTTGATTCATCACTTGTAATGAAGTAATCAAACAGTGTTTCGTTTGTAATTGATTTCTCTTCTTTTACTTTATTGGCGATTAAACTAGAATTAATATAATGTACAAAATATAATTTACAAACAACAATTAGGTTACATTACATGCCGTCCTTTGATAGAACGCCCATGTTACAATTCTACTTTGTTTCTTCCTTCCTTTTCTTCCTGGCTCAAGATGATACTGGAATGCTTGTTAACGTAATTCTATAAATAAAGACAATTTTCGTATCATATCTAAGGTTCCAAAGTTTAGATTTCAAGGGGAAATTTGAATAATTATCATATTAGCGTTTGTACTACCTTAAAATCTTTCGCGGTTCTGTCACCATCATACAGTAAAGGCTCATGTTTCTTAAACGCAGGAATGAAGAAAATGGTTGGAAATCCCTTGATTTCAAACCCTGGGGGTAGGTCATTTGCAGTACCGTCCATTTTGGTGAAAAGTAGTTTTGTTGAAGACAAACTCTTAGAGAGTTTCCTGTACACTTTATCAAAATCTTTACAGTGGCCACACCTAAAAAACATAGATCGGAATCGGAGCATTGTAATTCATTTGGAACTTGTAACAAGTTTAGGACCTAGACGTACCATAAATTACACATTAAAATTACTAGATTATGAATATAACGTACCATGGCGCATAAACGTAGAAGACAATATCCCTTTCTACTTTTGATTTATAAACTTCCGCTTCAAAGTTGTCAGCAACGAGAACTTGGACTGGACCATCCTGTTTTGTTGGAATCGGTAATGATTTCCACACTGGATTTAATTCGCCTACAAAGGAAAAAACCATGTCAATTCATGCTCCGTAGGCAAGGGTTCGCATATTTGAATGAAAAACGTTACCATCTTTAGCTTTATGGATAAACGTTCGAAGGTCACTGCCATCAAAATCATCGACTGGTTCCATAGCATATTTTAATCTTCCTTCACCGTACCAAATTACGTTGACGTCACCGCCAGAGTCGTCTAATTTTGCAGCCTTCAGCTCCTGTTCGTATTCCTCTTCATTTGCCACAGCAAAGCTGTATTATTCCATAAAGATTATGCAAGAAATCAATCATTTAATCAGTATCATATAGCAAATAAGCTCTTTTAAGCAAAAATTACTGGCTCACTTAATATCAGGGAACTCTTTCGCCACTTCCACAATTTTTGTTCGAGTCAGTTCACTGTGTTTCTGATACTGATGGTCAAAGTTGGCGTCGTAGTAGACGACCACTAAAGGCCGTGAAGAATAAAAGAAAACTTGATTCTGCTTTGTTCTTTGTCCCACTAGCGGTCGATAAGTGCCTCTGATGAAGTCAGCGATATCATCTGCTGATATGTCCGCCTTTTCAAATTAAACAGTATAAAAATCACAAATAATTTCCTCAACTAAATGATTTAGTTACTTCAATTGCTATATTCATGATCGAAAGCGTCCTGAAATTACTTTATTGAGAATCGAATGGTCATCCTCATATTTGGAAAGGAATACTGGAGCCTTCTTTACTATAATTGCTTCACCTCCTTCTTTAACTTTCAGTAATTCTGCTAGATCATCGTTAAATGTGTGTATGAATTTAACTGGTTCTCCTCTGAGGTAATTAGCAACAGCGAAGTATTCCTCGTAAAATTTAGATTTTGACTTAAAAACTCCAATAACTGTGGGGTTGTATCTGTGAATTCTGTTATTCATTTCCTGAGCGGTACGGCATTCGGTCGTGGGGCTTTTCTGCTGGTCTTTCATGTACGAAATGATCCCAGCCGCGTCTCTCTGACCTTTATATTCAAAGGCTCTTCCGTGGCGAAAAATAAATAATGTGGGCCACCCCCGAACTTTAAACTCGTCTGCGATTTCTTTATTGTTTGTGCCCTCAATTTGCACCAGAGGTATTCCATAATCTTTAAGTTTGTTGGCAGCGTTAATGAATTCTGGTTTGATCTGGAAAATGTTAGTTTGATAGTTGTTGTTTTCATCTAATGTGGATATTGAAATATAATTGTATTCTCACTTTAAACTGAGCATTTCATACCTGTTGACAATGTTTGCAATAAACAGCATAAAAAAGGACCAAGGCTAATGATTTCTTGGAAAGGTACTCTGTAAAATTACTTCCATCTAATTCTATCACAGACGTCGGTGGAGGCTTCCAGGTTGGATCAGTTCTTGTCTTCATGTAGGAGACAATGGCTATAATGAAAAAGAGAAAAAGTTGAGATTTCTATGAATTAAATACATGCACATTTTGATTAAAATTAATGCACTGGTTCTTGGTGTTTTATTATTACCATCTGCGTTACGTTCCCCCTGATATTCTTCCACTTTTTCACCATTTTGGAATAAAATCAGTGTAGGGAATCCTTGAATCATGTATTCTTTCGCCAACACAGCTTCCTTCGTTGCGTCTACTTTCGCCAAGACGAGATTTGATTCTTTTAGCTGCCTTGCAGCCTCCGAGTATTCCGGGATTAATTGCTTGCAATGTCCACACCTGTTGATCAATCAAGCAATCTTACGTTATGTAGGTACTTCTGTACACGTACTAAACTCAAATTCCGCTGCGCAATGTAGATTTCAATATCAATTTAATTATAGATTCGAAATTATATTTTGCATACCATGGTGCATAGAATTCCACAAGGATATACTCTCGCTTATGTACTGCGTGCTTAAAATTTTCTGCGGTCAGAACAACGACGTCGTCTTCCTCTTTAAAGTCATAATTTCCTTCCACATCCACAACTTGCACATCTACAATGCAAGTTAAAAATCATTATCCGACGCAAACTAAGAAATTCTAATAATTATGCTTCAAAATTTTACTTACCCCCGTCATTGACTACATAATTATGAGGCAAGTCATTAACATTTTCTTCTACTGCTATTATCAGAGGTACACTTGCGAGGGCGATAAACACAGAAAACATTCTTGATGTGAACATTGTCACAAGGCTACGTCACTTTTTACTGCACAACGAATGACGAATACGGAATACAGCAGTCTTGGGTATTTGTCCAAGTCCAACATTCAACAGGTGCGCATTCTATCAGTTTAAAGAATAACCGATAAAGTAATTGTTATTTTAAAAACGGGAGAAAACCAGAATTATTCTAAAATTATAATTTAGGCACAAAGTTAAATGGTTGGCACACTATCAGTATGTATCAAGATTTGTCTTATCGTTAATCAAATTCACTTTACCTGCTTAAAAATGTACAAGAGCTCTTGTTTCTTCGATTTTGACTTTGACAGCTCTCCCTCTTTACTTTCTACACCTGACGTGTCGTTTAATTCTTGGTACATGGTAGACACAAAATCCCGTTCGGTTCCTAACCCTAGCTAGACATGAATTTTCCTTTGCCCATATTAGAGTCACTAGTTTGCAATTTTGCATTGTTTGCTGCTATGCTGTTATGCTGCCTGGTCAAATACCTGAAAGGTGATGGCATTGTTGATTCATTTCATGGATTTTATTCACATATTCTCTTGCTTTTTACAGCCTTGGCCTTGATGTCTATGATGAATGCTTTGCTGACCAAGCCTGGTAATAGCAATTAGAATTTTAGAATGTATGTAATAAAATCATCAACCTATGAAGCATTTTTGGTTGTTGCCGTTTGCAAGTTATACAGGTAGCAAACCTGACATTAGAAATATATATAAGTCAGGGGAGCAGAATGAACATTGACAAACAGAGCAGGCAAATTCTTCATGTGTAAAGAAAGTCTCCAATTGGTCCTAACCTAATTTAGCTAATTTCTTCTCATTATTAATCCTTTAACGTGGTGCAAATTGTTAATTGTTTACGAGATAAGAAAAGAGAAATCAACATTTCCTTTCATTCTCATCTTCCCTTCTTTTACCATTGGTTTTAAGACATCCACGGAGTGGGGCAATGTGATTTTACTGAGATTTTATTGAGCATTGAACATTATGTTCTTTAATAATTAATATTCGGAACGGACTGAGGGGTCATTCTTAATAAAAATTATTTTATTTTTCTTTTAATTTTCTTTTAAATTATGTTCTTTATTTATTAAATTTTGATTGTGTACTTGAATTTACGTTAGATTATTAAATTTTCACTGCAACTGGTCAGCAGATGCATACATTGTACCATTTTTTACCTCATTTGAATAATTATTGGCTTAAAGCAGTTATTAATACATTATATGTATAATGATTTCATTTCCATTTTCGAACTACACTAATCAGATCGGCGCGGCGACAAGAAAACTATGCATTAATGCTTTTGAGGAACTTTATGCATGATGACATGACTCATGAACTACTTATCGGAATTAGGTATAAATCATTTCGTCACAATGCGTTTCGAAATGGCACTGATTAATTTGTTTAAAAATCGAGGAACTGACCTTTTCACAAACACATAACTTAGAGCCATCGACACAGTCATATTTTGGCATTTGCAATTTTGTAAAAAATATGCTAGAATTTTATATAAAATTAACTCTATTAGTTTTTGTGTAATGATAATGAATTGTGAACAAACTGCAGCTAAATTAATTGTGACAAGGATGCATTTCCGGCTTTCCTTTTGAAGTCAAATTCTTCCTCGTCTTTATGACTTTTCTTAAAACAATTAAGTCCATTAATCAGTTTTAGGCAATTTAATATCATTCATTCTATTGTGGGGTAACATTAATATCACAAAATAACAATTGGAGTTATGTACTTGTGCCTGTTCATGTTCATGCCATGTCATCAAGAATGATTTTTTTTCTGTGATTTTTTAAAAATGTTGTGAAGTTGTGAAGTACCCTTATATGATAATCAATTTTCAAAATCGAGTCACATGGTATATTACTGGTCTGGTTCACGACGATCAAGGTATATTAATATTCGAAACCTGTAACAGGATGGATGGAGTAGCTCTTCGCTAATTACGCTTTTTATAATAATCGTTGTGTCGTAAAAAAAGAACACAACATGGAGCTGAACATCTAATATTTATATCGTGTTACCAAAACTCTTAATGGCAATAGGTACAATTGCTGCAAAAGATAGTTTTAAATATTTGTACGGATTGGATAAGGCAAAAGACAAATATTCTTGTGAATTCAATGATTTTACGATTTTACTTGATGTACAATTCATTTTTAAGTCACCGTTTTGTCACAAAATTTTGAATTTGTTTTTCATGTAATTTAAGCATCTGGCCGGGCGGTATGCAAATGTTAAATTCTTTTAACTTAAGTACTTCGGAAATAGCATAACTTTAATTCATGTTGAATGACGATGACATTTGTCAATCGATTTAGGTTTAGATAATCAATTGTAGTGTTGCATATGATTGCGTTGCGATACATTATACATTGTCCGTTGTTTGGTGTCAGTAAAAAATCAGAAGCTGCTGGCCTGTCCCATTTTTTTAAAAACCAGTTATCATTCATCCTTCGATAACGCACACACAATATAATATTACATAAAATAAACACTATCTAATAATTGCGTTTTATGGGGCCGTTTGATCTGAAAACTGAAATATGATGAACATTTGAAAAGAATTGAGTATGAATGAAAATGACTTTGTGATCCTCACGAAGTGTTGTGAAATATCTCTAGATCTTCTCTTTAACTAAAACAGTTTCCGACATTTCTTCCTCATATATATCTTACATAAAATTTATGATCCGAAAAGAAAATAAACTATGAAAATAAATTCAATCAGCGAGATAAAAATCAACACGCTAAATACAAACTTCATGGAAATTGCATTTTAGCATCTTAATTGCCTTTTATGCAGTTTTCAGTGAAGAATGTTAATTACTTCTGTATAGATGAAAGAACGTGACAGCAGAATTGTTGACATGAAATAGTGCGTGGTGGAAATTCATTTTGTCGAAATGAGAGCAGCGTTTTTGCCTGAGAAGTTGTTTTTTGGCACTGGTACACTGAAAGCTGTAAAGTTGAAATTTTAAGTTTTTAAATATAAGGCAAATACAATATGTATTTACAGTAATAGCATAATAATGATCGCATCATGATCATCATGAATCATAATGCAGAAATTAAGAGGGAGTCGCCTCATCTTATCTCAGCTCGAGTAGATAACAAAAACTGGCATTTCTTCTTGTCTATGTCTCATTACGGTAGAGACTCTACCTTTACTATTAACAAATTTCGGTGTCGAATATCGAGTTAATGCGTGCACAAGAAATGAAAATTTAGCTAGATCGTGTCGTTTTTCTTCTGTCTTCCTTCCGTTTTCCCTTTCAAAAACGCATTATTTATCTAATGCGTCTCATGATTAAAGGGTGGAAAACAATTTATTAAATAATTCTATAATTCATTGTTCATTCACTGCATGACACACTGACCAAAACAAAGCCATGTTCATATGTCCAATCGTTATGTGCTAAAACTATTTAAGTCATTTTACTATCTTTTCTTTGCCATTTCATTTTTTATAAAAATGCAACGATCAAATTTGGGGGAGAATTCTACAAATAAATTCATGGAGGGCGGCGTTTTGCGATACTGCAAACTGCATATATCTTTTTAGGATGATATCATGATATGATGCACTATGCACTATATGCACTATTCACTAATCATGCAGACATCTTTAAGTCATACTATGTCAATATCGCATACATTCGAGAAAGACCAAATGAAAACTTCCGCATTTTGCCTCCATATTTCAAAAATTAGTTTGAAATGTCAGGTCGTAGTAATTTTTTATGGAATTGAGGTACACATTACATTACATCTTTCTTCAAAATACATTACGTGTAGAATGTTTACCATGCAAAGGTTCCCAGATTTAACAATGCCAATAATTATATATTTTTATAATGCGCACAATGCAAGTGCTGCTTTATAATTGTATAATTCGATGGCAAATAATTGTTTATGTTATGCCAGAATCTTATTATTATGTACATTTCAATTCTTCGAAAAATTTAAAGCAAACAGAAATTGGTATGAATCATGTCTTTGAATATGAATAGCAAGATATCCTTACATTCTATAATTATTTATTTCATTCTTTTTTTACCTTCAGAACGCAACATCAAAAATTTCCCACGTTAGTTGCGCTTTGTGTGTTTGTCTTAGTAGGTGTCCCTTGAATTTGGTAATTTGAAAGGAGCTTATTTTATGCAAATTATACAATATTTTGTAGGTTCTATATAGTAGAGCGTATTTTGTTCAGTTTATTATGCTATTGCAATGAGAGTCGAGTAAAGAGAATTATATTATTACATTACACCTACTACGACGAAATGCAGGTTTTGAACAACATAATTTCTTTCGGGACTATTAAATAGGGCGAAATGTAGAATTGTATGTGTTAGTAAGTTGAGTTATAGTTGTAACTGTGAGTTGTAAGAAACTGAAAAACAAGGAAGCTCTATATTGCAATCATTGCAAAGTTGCTGCTGCAATGTAACGGTTGACGTTACTGCCATTTTTGACAAAAAGAGCAAAGGTATAATGTCTCCTGTCTCCTCTAATGACTGACAGACATTTTTTTATTAGAGGAAGTGCTACACTGCATCCTCCTAACCAAATGCACCACTTGATTTTATAATAGCCGTAGTAAATAAAGTTGGCAAATGAAGTGATACATGGGGTGCAAAAACAGAATCAATATAGGAACTATGAAATCGAAGAATGTTATCGAAACGGTAACATTTTAACTACTCATGTGTTACGTCGAGCGTAGGGCTGAAGCAACTTCATTCAAACATTGTCCCTGAGTCAGGTTAGATTCGATCTACAGACGTCGCGTGTCCATTAAATGGAAATCGTCGAAAGTTTGAGTTGAGATTTTTTTAAAAATCTGGCTGATTATCAAATAGCAGCTTGACTTTGGCCCTTCAAAAGTGTTTCAAACATTTCTCCAAATGAACTTTTTTGTAAGTAATCTTCAGAATTTAAAGCTGGAAATTTTAATATCATGCACTTTATAGTGGTGATTAATTCTCATTGACAGGCGTACTTCTGCATCCCGTTAGTTGTCACAGGGCAATTAACACAAGGAGGATTAAATGAGTTTGGTGGCAATGTTGGATTCGGTCTCAATAATCCTTCTAATCCCCTATTGGATTTTGGAGCTGGTAAGTATTAATATACTCTTGGAATTGTAAAATGTATTTAATGTGCAAAATATCGCCTCCTTTTTCCTTCACCAGATCAAGAAGGGGCTTACTTCAGAAAGCCGTTGATTGAAGACACCGGTGAAGTGGGGAAGCCGAGCATTTATAATGTTGCATCTAGCGTAGGACGGAACAACGAAGATCACCCTAGTGTTGTTGCATCGGATATTTACAACTCGATAAAAGATAAGTTATCCAGCGGCAAGGTAAGAAGTAATAATGCTAATCAGCCGCAAATTCCTACGGATAACTCTGGCGATGACCCAGTAATCACTCCAGCTTTGGAAGTTGGCCTGCAGGATGCAGCTTATCTAGCGGGGCATTATGAACAGCAAAAGTTTCAGCAATCACAATCGCAGTCCCAGCCAACCCTGGGTGGTCTTAATTTCCCTGCTGGTTCTTTAAGTTCCCTGTTATCACTCAGGAACCCATATAGTGCCCAGGGTCAGATTCTTCAATCGCCCTCTCCCTTGCACCAAAGTCCATTGGTATCACTGTACCATCCGACATCTTTTTCGCCATTATCACTGGGCGCATCAGGAACTTTTCCAGTGCCAACACATTCTTCGCTTGCCAGTAGCAGTGATGCTATTCCAGTGACTCAACAAGTTGTGCCAATGATACATGCACCATTTATCAAAGCAGCATCAACGCCCACCGTTTTCTTAAAATCATTTCCGATGCCATTACAACGGCAACCTTCCATTTTGCAGGAGGCAGCGCCAGCAGCAGTGCCTCTCACATATGCACATCACCCACTTCGTTTGATGAAGACAGCGTCTCTTCCTCATCTTGTTTACAGATCGGCAGCCGGCATGATTCCTTTAACAATGATACCAATTATGACCTCCTCGGCTCCTGGTGGAAATCCCTCCCTGACGCCATCTTTAACGCCAATTTATTTTAACCTGAACGCGGTGGCACCTACACTTTACAGACAATCCCTACTGAAAACTGTTGAAGCTAAGGGATTGCAGCCTCAGAGTTGGAAATCAACGCTTTTAAAGACTCCTTTAACGTCGATACTCAAACAAGGACCATCGGTAGACGCTACAGTTGTACCTGCCATCGAGCTGGCCTCACCTAACGCTCAACCGCACACAGATTTTCAGCCTGTAATTCCACCTGAAGTAGGACTAAAACATACCAAAGATCTACTGGGCCAAAAATCTTTTCATAGACCAGCCGTTCTCACTGAAAAAGAAGTTCTGAAAGCGGCTCTGGCTCCAGTCTACGGCTCCTCAGGGGCACTGCAGAAAGCCATCTTGAAAGCACCGCTGCTAACTCATTATGCTAATAATGGACATCTAGAGTCCGAAATTCCAGCCAACATTTTATCTTCACATAAATCTGTTCTCAATGCTTTGATATCAGGCGAAGAAGGAAGTCGGAAATCAACAAAAGGACCATTGTCAAAAACTACTGTAGAACTTCTGCCATCTCTGTCGTATGGATTTTCTTATTCCATGTTCCCCAAACCGAATGGAAGCTATGGACCCCCAGATATAATCAAGCAAGACGAAGACGAAGACCATCATCACAATCATCAACACCACCATCACAATGATTATGAAACTCAACATCAGCCTGAGTCTCAGCATCACCATCAGCATCACCATCATCATCCCGAAGATGATACACATCTCCTCCATGACCATCACTATTTTCACAATCAATAATTAAAATTGCTGTTAAAGGCAATGGTCGGTGGTCTTTCATATTCTTAAAGTTTAAAATATTTGAGTAGTGTTAATTGAGTAGAATATATAATAATTGTTTGCATACGCAGACTTTATTGTGGAAACTAGTCAGAACATTAAAGTGCTCCAAAGCAAAAGAGACGCATGAAAAGGTGATTTGAAACCAGGTACACTTTAAATAGCAATAAATAGTTGTTCAAGTAAAATATGCCCAACTCTTGTTTTAGTTTATACATTTTCACACTGTAATAATTACAGATTACAGCTGCCATTTATTAAATAATTCAATCAAGTTTGTAGAAGTAAGGATAAAAATTTTAATGTGCAAAACGCAAAATATATGCTCACATAAATCCATTTTCATTACAATCCTTAAAGACGTTTTATTTTCTCAAATATGTTACTTCTGAAAGTAACGACACAGGAAACATGCATCCTAATCGTTTGATAATCTATTAGAAATTATTAAATAACTATTTATAATTTTACTACGTGCACAGAGAAAACGAGGTATTGGAATGTATTTACGCTAGAATATAACTAATACAATAACAATCAAAGTAACAAAACTTTAATGAATTCATGAATGACTGCAAGAGCCTGCCCGAATTTAAACTCTGCTTCCTTTTCATATGAAGAAAAGTCAATCAAATACTAAAAATTATAAAAAATAATAAGTTTCTTAAAAGTGTTACGTTTTTACAGCAATTGGTGGCGCGTTTAACTTTTCTTTTTTCTGTTGCGCAATTTCCCTGCTTCTGTTCATCATTATTGCAAACGCGTTTACGACTTTCGGCTTTTCATTAGTTGATCTTGCTGAAATTGGTACACTATTGGTTTTTGGAGAACTTTTACTTTGGAAGAAACTCCTAATATCTGACTTCTCATGATTGAGGGTGGTAACAGAATTAGGTCTATCAAGTTTCAATTTTTTGGCTGATTCTTCGTTGTCCTTCTTCAAGTCGTCCACTGCGTTTCTTTTCACTTGACCATTTCCTTTCGACCTCTCAATAACATTTTCAGAATTCGACGAGGTTGAGGACTGGGGAGAATTTGTTGAAGGGGGAGTAGATTTAAGTTGTGATGATGATACCGGTTTCGAAGAGCTTGTCGAATTACTATTTTGATTTAGCTTTGATGAACCAGTCTTCCCTGGACCATTTGAGATACGGGGCTGACTTGGTTTCTTCTTCTTTTTTACGTTTTCAGTTGTAGTCCGCAGTGGTTTGCCAAATATTTTTGACTCTTTCGGAACCAGTACAACGTCATCATCGTCACTGTCATCTTTTATATTCAGACTAACATTCAAAATTATTTCATTCAGTGCTGAACGACTCAGTTCTTCGACTAATGAAAAGTCAGATTGTTGCTTCCTTTCAACTTCACCATTGCCCATGGCCTTTATTTTTTCCTGGTTGCTTCTGTAGCGAGCAACTTCTGATTCTATACAATCTATAATGCCTTTAAATTGTTCGTCAAAGCCTGCCTTTCTGAACATCGGAATAAGAGGTCGAAGATACCGGATTATGAGGGCGTAACGATTGTTAAGAAGCTCATTGCCTGCGGAATTAAACAATTAAACGGGCACATTTAATATCATTTCAGATACACTTGCATTTACATACTTCTAACAAATATAAGAGGATGAATGAATACACATTTCTCTTACCACTTAGAGCCCATGTCCCAATGATACTTTTAAATTCTAACAGAATTTTCTGGACGAGTGAGGAAATGTTCTTGGTCAACTTGGCATTACAATTTTCTCCATAAAGAGGATTGCTGTTTGTCGTCGCCAAAAAATCAAGCAGGCCTATATACACTATGCTTTGTTCCAATGCATTAAATGATTTCTTGAGTTTACTCTGAAATGGGTAATACAAAACAAAATAAAAACAGAGGCTTGTAGTTTTTCAAATATAATGTGTGTGAATGAAATAAACGTACGCTTCCAACAATTGTAGAAATGTCAGATTTTGTAAGTTCCCTGAAGCAACTTATCACCGGATGATGGTACTCATCGCAGATATACTGGAGTGCATATTCATCTGCTTCCCGTAAACTTTTCTTAAATCTGGATGCCAACATTTGACCCTCACTGTCGGCAACGGATGATCTCAATTTCCCAACCGGCTTTGACGATGGTGTTTCACCTCCAGCTGTGACTTTCTCTTCTATTGTCGTAGGATCCGACATCTCCGCATTCTGAGGCTGACATGGGTCTTCCGTAGAAGGTTTGTCATCTGTTGTAACAACCTTTCCACCCGCTACGGAAGGTTTAACATTAATGTCAGGCAGTGGCGTTTCACATTCGGATTGGGAGACCTTTTCTGTCTTCTTCGCATCTTCGTTTGCATTATCATTTTTATCTTCTAAGGAGTTGGTGGTGTCCATATGACTTAAACTCGTCTCCTTTTGCTGATCCTCGTCGACAGTTTCCGTTTTGGTTTCACTATTCCGTGGAGGTGACGTTTCAAGTCCAAGTCCTTAAATTAAAATAGAAATTTTAAAAAATGTCAACAACTACTAACCCAAACATTAGCAGTGATTTGTCAATATGTATGGGTATATTGAGTTGCGCATTTACCTTTCAAAAATTCCGCAGCTGTGGAACCTTGGTTGTCTTTCTCAGGTTCTGGTTGCTCTTCTACAACTTTTGCAACCTTTTTAATCTTATTCCTTGCAGACATCCTCCGTTTTGGGGTCTCCGTTTCAGGTTCACGAGGTTCACATTCATCGTTTTCATCGCTCAAAATCAAGACCTGGGTGGGTTCATCATGGATGTCATAAAGTTTTCTTTTCTCAGCATTCGATTTCGATAACCGAGGGGACGAACGTAGATTTTTTCTTTTGGGTGCACTCTTGGTTTCTAATTCCTCCTGCAGGGTCTAACAAAGAAAAAAAACGAGTTTGTCAGTTACATTTACTCACCATGCGAATCAAATCCAGCCATACTTAGCCGATTCAGGCGACTTGGAGTGGAAAACTGAAAATAAAACTCACTTCAACTTTACGAGGTCGAAGTCGCCCCATTGTAAAAAAAACTGTCAAAACAGCTGTTGATAACTGCTCATCTAACACACAAATACAATTCACTCACAGGCACAATTAATTATGACAACACACTGATGAGAGTAAATAATCAGGATCAGAAGCTGGCCACTTTGCCTTGAATCATTGATCACCAAATTAAACAGTAAATCAGGGGCCTTATCATAATCATGCTTTATCATTGATTTCACTACATTTAGTACAAAATGCTATAGATTTTCAAAAGAGGTCAATTTTCAGTAAAAAATGTAAATAAAAACATGACAAATTAAATTCGATGATGCACAAACTACAAATTCGAGAAAAGAACAAAACAACGTAAAAAAGCAACTTTCCGCCGTCTCTGATGACGTTCATGAAAAACTTTTCGCTCGCTCTTTCTCATCCCCATCTTCAATGTATGGCATCAAGCAAACATACATGGAAAACGACTTTGTTCAGCGAACAAGCCTGTGCCATGCTCATGCTGTGTGCAGTTTAACATGAGACAGATACCTCTGCTCTCCACTCTGCACCTATTTATTCGGTGATTCGGTTACCCATATATTCCATCCTTTCCATTAACAATGAAGATAGAATCGAGCTGAAAAGAGCGAACAAACGAAAAACCGCGATGAAATTGATGGCAATCACGGGGAAAAACAAAGAATTTTGCTGCAGCTTAATTTCGGCGTTTAGCTTAACTGTTTGGGCCTGTATCCTTGCTCAAGGATAAAGATGACTCATTCATGTCTTTTTGTTGCTATTTCGGTTTTCAGACTGAAAATTTCAGTTTCGTATTTTCCAGTCTTCAGTCCACTGCAGTTTCCAGAATCCAGACAAATACGAAAATTGTTTGTAAATATAATGAGGCTCTTACTTTCGTTTCAATATTAAATGATGAGTTACTCATCATGCGTATGATTACTTAATGTAAATGTAGGAGGAACTGCGCAATTACGGTACATTATTAGGAAATATTTATGTAATGTATTAAATAGAAAAAGTAAAGTACGTGTTTCAAAATCTATACATATGAAGCTCTGGATTGAATAATGTGTCATTTTATTTTGTAGACGACTGTCATCTCGTCTCACTTTTCATCCCAATTAACCCGCAATTGTAGGTAATTTATCTCATGTTATGAAATGGTCTTGGTATTTACAAATAGTGGGCTTTGAGTTTTACCGTATTGGTATTGTATACGTGCATTTTTACCGAAAATTCTATTTTTATCAATTCTTGTTCTTTTCTATTCTCAGTCTCGCCACTTATGCTCACTCCAGGTATGAATAATACACAAAAAGTCAAAACTTGACATTTAGTCTAGTTCCAGTTAATATTAAGCTTAAGCTATAATAATGTAATAGGGGTTTGCACCTGCTGTCATATTAATATAATACTGTCTGTAGCCGGGGCGTAAAAGTAAAATTAATGTAGGTGGTTCCATTTTGCCCTTCTTTCTGGGAAAGTGTAAATGTCAAACGTCATTTTTACCTACACTCTCAGCTCCGCCCCCGTCATCTTATACAACTGGCGAGGCCATCATTTTATCCTCCATTCAGTAAGCTTCTTTGATCGTCTTTGACGGAACATAATTAAGATCTAAAAATTGAATTAATCAAGCAAACAGATTCTATATCATTTTAGAAGCAGTAGGTGTAATTAATTCATTATGTCATGTTCGTGAGTGTGAGTTCAACATTCATTCTAGCTGTTTATTCAAGCATGTAAGAAGAAAGAAATACATAAGTAGGGGTTATCTAATCATAGCTAACTTAACAATATTGTTAAGTTAGCTATGATCTAATCATGTTCATATTCCTGAAAGCCCGGCAGTTTTCCTCACTTTACACTAGTCTCAGTGCG
Organism: Cyphoderus albinus; assembly: GCA_021029165.1. Classification (NCBI taxonomy): domain Eukaryota; kingdom Metazoa; phylum Arthropoda; class Collembola; order Entomobryomorpha; family Paronellidae; genus Cyphoderus; species Cyphoderus albinus. The sequence goes on along the minus strand of VYYJ01000650.1, from coordinate 24,407 downwards.
AATTAGCCAAACTCCTCTACACAGGCTACATATTGACAGCGTCAATTGGGAAATTCCCAATGGGAATATTGGGATTGTAAATTGTAAGTGCTGATAAACAAGGAAATGGGGCAAGTTGAGTTGAATTGAAATGTGAAAGTAGGCAAAAGTGAAAATTGTCGAAATTTTAACAAAAAACAATGTTTGCACGCACTTTGTCCCGAAATAATTTAAAACATAGCTTCTAAAGGAATACGGCAAACGGCTAAGTGTGCACAAAAACCACCCAATATGTACAAATCTTCTAATCTGTACTTAACAATAACAAGTAACAAGCTTTTTTACCACTTGCCGTTTAATTTAATTTTTATTGCACAAAAGACTTCAAGAAAGGTTCAATTTATTTTTGTACTTCAATTTGACACAACGATCGCTTATTAAGATGTTCATGCAGTTATGTTATTATCCTTATCTTCCGCGAACGGTATCACAGATTTCATATCACCTGTGAGCATGTGGAATATTAGGAGAAATCTACCTTTATTTAAATCTAGCTTTCATAAGGTAGGGTCAGTAAATGACAATTAACAAGCAACGAGTTGTTACTTAAGCTTCAATTGATTATACAATACCACAGGAGACAATTTCCGCTGTACATTTAAATCATTTTACGTAATTTTTCGCTCGAGTTGCGGAATCAAAAGCAAAAATATAATCATACATTTGATTGGATGCGTCATGCCATCGTTATCGTTTGGTTTAGTGGTTAGCTTGGACCGTCTTTATTAATTCACTCACATCTAAAATAATCCGTTGATGTTCAGTAGTTCGTGTACTACCTTTCTTTCAGCCCCGGCCCCGGCCTTAAACAAATAATGGCGATGGCATTTAGCGATGGAGCTTTCTGGTTGACTTAATCCCATGCCAGGCTTCATTCACCACGAAAAGCATAACAGTTTAATTCACTAATCGTAACCGTAAGACTAAAATCAAAACGACCAGAGACTTGTGCTCTCATAACATAACATTTACATACGTAATACGTACTGCCAGTTTTATTTATCAGTCGGTTGTGAAACAAGAGCTAATCGTGACATCGTGAGCATTGTAATAATAAGCTTTCCTTGAGAATAAAATGTGTAGGCAAAGAGAAAATTCTCATAGGAAAGTGTAATAATATGATGCAACATAAACAATGGATGCTGCTGCAGAGCAAATAGAGCAGGGATCAATAGGTACCTGTAGAATACCACGCACAGGAGAATGATAGTGAGGTCGAGGAAATAGTTTTCAGTTTTAAAGTGCCAGGTAAAATTTTGCAAAATATAACATCACAGGGGAAAAGTATTCTGTGGCTACTTTTTATTAATCTTATGCCTGACTGAGCATATTTACAATAAACGCGATGTCCACACTCCACAGTGTACACAATATTATTTTTATTTTCAAGCGTTTCACAGGTTTCATAACATGTTATTTTTTGTGCACACAATTTTTTATTACTAAAATGGGTTGGGATCAGTCAGCCTGACTCTGGTACATTTTGATGTTGGCAACCGCCTAACAACTTCCTTTCTTTTAAAAAGAAACGAAGAAAACGTCAGAGTGAGTCTGAGTCAAGACTTGAGACTAAGATACTCCGACCGACTCAGTCATCATCGTGGCTCATTCCTTCAGAAAAAGAAGAGGCAGAGGCTCAGGTAATTGTTATTGTTAACAACAATAGCTGCAAAAGTGGACGAAAAGAAATAAGAATCGTATATTTTGTACCTCTTACCATTATTGCGGTAACAAAGGACTCGGAGTTGCAACAAGAAAAACGTTATATTCTCTTGTTTATCTAGACATTTATTTTACTTCTCTTACAATATTCTCAAGAGCATCGTCATCATCATGACCATTCGCTTGGAATACGTTAACCTCTTTTAGTCATCATCACGATCATCATCGTTTTTGTCCCCACATTTCTCCTGAGGCAAAGAAAGCCAAATGCCATCGAGAACTATTGCTTGAATCGCCGTTTTATTTTCTAAAAATGCAAACAAGATCTGAAGCTCGGTCTTTGTTAACAATTCAGTGCTGCAGCAACTGAGTTTCTGCTGGTGCAATTCAATCCGAGTTGCAATAGTTTCTACTTTAACGCACCAAAATAAGGGGACAAAGAAAGGGGACTTTTGAAAACATAATTCAGAGTTTTATAGCAAATATATTTCCCTACGAGAATTTTGGTTAAGAGATTAAGTAAAATACAGTAGAGTACTTTCAAGGAAAACGGAAACGTCCTGCTATTTTTTACCGTAGACAAATTCTCTCAGCAATTTTTCGTACCCAAAAGGATGTTTTCTCGAGAATCGTGATTTGGAAAAAGAAGTAACATTGTTCGCTTGTTAAAACATAATGACTGAAATCATCCAATCACGCCGATAATTCAGTACATGAATTTTTAATTGATATCTGAATTTATTGAAATGGAAAATACTTGTTTACCCAAGGTATTTCCACTTAACTTTAAACGATGTGCGAATCTTTTATTTCTATTTAGTCATGCACAGAGAAATTAGCCAGATTAAGAAAAATCTGAATTTGGTATGTATAAAGGTAACGTTTTTACACATTACTTCATTACCAATATTTCACCCATTTTGTTTAAAATAGATAGCCAAAAGATTCCTGATGATGACTCGACAAAATGATTTTCGACTTATCAAAATAATCTGAGCTCCGTTGTGCTCTCTGCATTAAGTGCATACCTTTGTCCCTAACCGTTCATTATTCATGATTGGCCAGCTTTGCAAAGGCAATGGTACAGCAAAAAGCAAAAGAGTCTAGCCTATTCTAATATTCATTTCTGTTCTGTCTTAGATGACCCTCAACTTTAACTCAAGTTTAGTGTTTAGTTGGCCAAAATGCCTCATAGTGCCAATAGTGGCCTAAGTGAACAAAACTAATGTTACGTTGCACCTTTGGGTAAAAGGTAAGCATAAATAAATAAATTATAAATACAATGAAGCAAGGAAGGGTTTAATTCAAGGGATATGCAGTGCCAGTGCAGTGCTCACAATGCAACGGTCTTCGCAAAGTTAAAAATATACCTACTTTCAGCAGTAAAATGCTAAACGAGCTTGATAAGACGATACTTGCCTTACAACGCCAATTTTATACGCATCACCTTCTGTATGTCAGTGCCATATGTACACTGCAGAATTGACACATACTTCACTTAACCTAACTGACTCGCACCGCACCAGCGTCCTTTGCATGGTATTATCATCATTACTATTATGATTATCATTTTCTACGACAGATAGGAAAAGAGAGTAGAGGAGCAGTCGAGGGGAGAGATGAAGCGAAAAGAGCAAACTGAGTGAAACCATTGGTTGCACACAGTTTTAGGTTGGTTAGTATCAAATAAAGAGTGGGAGAAGAAGGAAGACCCTAAGATAAGGCAAAGGCTGCTGCAACATTGCTAATAAAACGAGTCAAGTAGTCAAGTTGATATTGTGCAGCAGGAAAGTACACAGAGAAGACTTAAGTTGAACCGTACATTTAACACATGAGCCACGGGCATGGCAGGGAAGAAGAAAAGGTAGGTAATGTAACGTTCCTGAACATCTGAACTGAGCATTGGTAACATTATCACATCGCATCACGGAGGAAAAGTGAACTGTGTGAATGTGAGTGAGTAAGCAAAGAAAGAGTAAATTGGATATTTCTTTGCATGACTATTTCTTGTGTGCTTATTGTATTATAGTGGAGAGAAGTGGATGGATTACACTTTACTTTTTACACTTACACACTCTTCTCGCACACGCACTCACAGATATCCTATAGGGAGATGCTCGTCTCGTCACCTAGGGCTTACCATAGTGGTACAACTTTTAGGCAAAATATGATAAGTACATACGTAAGAATATCTAGGAGACAAGAAAAGAGACTACATAGACTAGAGAAAAGAAGCTGATCATATTAATAATAATAATAATAAGTAGTAGACACGGAGCGACACAACTTTGCAAACGACATCTGAGCAGTGAGCACCAGCAGCTTCACAGGGAGAGAACCAGTAGCAATCTTTACTTTTTATACGAAACATCGTCTCTTTTTCTCCCCCTCACAACATCACTTCAAATGCAGCTCTGCAACTGAACTGTGTAAAATCAGTCATATTATTATTATATTATATTACTTATTATAACATAACATTTTTGAGCACGGTATACAGACAGCATTTGGGTTTTAGTTGAAAGGTGCTCAAATTATATATGTTTATATGTACAAAGAAAAAGTGTGCATATTGACAAGTTTTAAGTAACTGACAAAAGCTGCTGTTGCTGCTGCTTCTACATCTGCCTGTTCAACTGAACTGAAATTGAACATCAAGATGATCATCATGCGAACCAATTACTTAGACACAAAGCAAAGAAAAAGTTCTTTTTAGAAAGACGAGGATGTAGGGTTAGAGTCAGAGTGATTATACCAATTGCATTATTGCTATTACCCATTTGATTGTAGAGTTGCAGTGAGATAGGCAGGAGAGAGAGGAAAAAATTGCGTGGAAAAGTGGCACTTGCTCCCTGAACATGAACACATTTTAGTTTCGATTCATCTAAACCAAGCAACGAGTACAAACTACAAATACTACAAGAAATTGGTAAATTTTACACTTACAGAGGGACACATTATTACACATACTTGAGTACAATTCTATAAACTTCGAATACCACGATTATACTCAGATTATATTATTATACAAAGATCTCTGATCATATTAAATGTACACGGCAGATAAGCGTATTATAGAATGATATTATTTACTAATTTTCTCTCTCTCGCTCTTATTTTGTATTCAAATCATGTGGAGTGTGAGCAACTTAACTGAGCTGCATTCAGTGGATAAGTAGTTCGTATGCAAATATAACTTGTGATATTTTAATTCGTTCATTCATTCACTGATCAATTTATTACTTGTCGTTATCATCATATTATTATCCTTGCAAAATTATCTTCTACAGCCACAACCTGACCGCTGCTGCCTCGGTTATCTTTTTCTTCTTTTTGAGGACTTTGATGTGTGGGTAGTGTGATCGAGTAACTGTGTGCACTTGTGAACAGTATCTTAATTAATTGAGTGGACTTGTTTAAATGGACAGAGCAATAAATCATCAGGAAGAGAAATGATACCATAAAAATACACCTGATTTATGAGTAAACCTCATTTTACTGAAATCCACTCCTTCTGATGCAGCTCATCATTATCACAGGGCAGTGAGCAAGAAAAGTGAGACGAAGGATTTTTACTTTTACTTATAGCCACGCAACTTGTGAACATTTCATATGAGTTAATTGACCAGAATGATGATTACAAATTTTACGGTGCGGTCAGCCCGAAACTGTTAATCATATGGGTGAAATGGCGATTTTTCGAGATTCTGCCTAGCTTAACTCACCTGTAGTGCTCCATTGTTTAGATTATCAGTTCTAGATAAGCATGACCTTGTACGTGCTGTATCGCTCTCACTCTCATCATCCCAACGTCGTCACCAGTCACCCCTAAATTTGATTAAACTGTTAAACGTACTACCAGAAGCATGGAGAAAGCCAAAACGTTTACGATGGGCATAGAAAAGCGGTGGTGACCAACGTTCAGCGGAAAATTAATAATAATTATGACCAAAACATGAACACGAATCGTAATCTAAGCCAGTGGCAGAAGGCAAGTGGTTTGGATTGCGTTTGGGTTACAACACGTCTACCGCTATGCGCTAGCCTTGCCGCATTCCAAAGTGCATTATTTAACCCTAACTATAAAAAGCGGCTGTGACTGTGACCGTAATGTGGTACTTTGTACCGGCAAATAAAAAGCTCTGCAGTTTGGTAACACGTGACAAGTGCGGCATTAAATACTTTCTTAAAGGTTCTTTGTCTGTTGTTGGAATGTACGCGTCATAATGTAGTGCCTCACTAAATTAATAAGATGATGATTAAAAGTTGACGGGAAGTTTGCAAACGACTCAGCAACTTATTTTATTCTTTGAAACGATTCACAGGACTTTAAGTTTTCACCCATCATCTTTCAATTGATCTCACTATGTATATTGGAACGCGATGAAAATAGCAAGTTCTGCTTTGACAGATTTGTACGAAACAGAAAGATTAAATACATTACCAGCTTTTTATTAGGCGTTTAAAAAATGTGGCTATTGATTACTCTGGAACTGGAAAAGAGGTAATTGAGTTAGTTTCTAATTTCATAATATAGTTTCTAATTTATAATGTAAAATGTTTTTGCTCACACGCACGGTAAATAAATGTGTTCATCACACCGATTACTCGTCAGTCACATTCACATCTTATCAAACACCATCTTAATGAACAAGCTTTAAAGTAAAATTATTTGCTCAATTTGATTGCGTCATGCTCATTTTCACTTCATAATTTTTTTATTTAAACACTTTTTTGGCTCTTCACTATCTGTCTGAACATAAATATTTCTAATTCTCTAAAAGTTTGGTTAACTCAACAAAGATGAAGATAAAGTTTTCTCGATTAAGATCTCATCTCAAATTATTTTTTTGGAAAACTCTTGTAAAATAATCATAATATTTGGTCTCTTGTTCTGCTCATTAAAGTTGAATACTTAGGATGACTCATCTACTTAATCTTCTAAACACACTAAAATACTAAGTCACCTTTCTTTGTACAAAAAGACACGTATCATCAGAACAAGAAGCGTTTGATGTATTATGGCTCATTCATACTTGGAAGATCTTCCATTTTCTTTTTAATGAGAATTACTTAAATCAAATTCTGCATTCCTTTTTACTTGACTTAAATGGGTACTTGACCTTCACATACAAATTACAAAATCTACCAGCCTCCATTTTTATTTTTCGTCTGAGAGCAGATAAGCACGTTCGTTGGCTCAAGTTGTGCTAGCTCTAGACTCGAGTCTAAACTTAATTTAATTTCTTATGTCGGCACAATTCCATGTATTAATGTTTTAAGTGTAGTACAATTACCATTTTACAACAATCAAATAAGAAAGAACATGGAAAGGCTCGCTCGTTTGTGAATCACAATCAGAGTTGATGAATCCATTTGCATTCATAAATTCATTAAACCTACGAAATCCTACGAAATAGAATGCATCTTTCGATAGTAATTAAATATTACAATACAAATTACAAGGGAAACCTTTGTGAATTATTAATGGTTTATTGTCTGGTCTCGTCTTAATTAGGCACAATTCGCTACAATTTCCATGTCCGATTATCAATGAAAGGCGGATTCCCTTTCTTTTATGTGCAAGGAGGATTTTTGTAAAATAAAAATTGATCATCCAAACTAAATGTCCCACTCATAATCATTAGCTACTTAAAGTCTTAGTGTCTTAAGCTTAAGCTTAAGCCATTCATTAAATACTTACCTGTACAGTATTCCTGAGTGACTGAGATTAAATTAGCAGCAAAGACTAGCAAGGAAAATGAAACATTGTTTGCTGCACCATGTCGATGTCGACCATGTACATTTTGTTGTTAACTGTAGTACGACGCATTGTTCAAAGGATTTCCGTTTCCTTAGGTCAGCGAATTGAGGTAGATTTTTGACATGAAATTGTCTTGTCTATTGCAGCAGAAAAGAAATCAGTATAAAAATGAAGATTTATAATTTGTTTACTTTAAAGCACTTTAGATTGACAAGCATTGCAGATTCTTTCAAAGCAATCGTCACTCTATTCGGTCCTATCTTGATATCCTTTTAAAAATTTGTGCTTTTTTTGCAATTATTGCAATTTGCAATAAATCTTTGAAAGCAATGAGATAAGTTGCTCGCTTTTGTAGCGGCTTACAATTTGACCATTCTCATTCTGCGTGCGGCGTGCATCAATAATGAATTCTACGAAAAAATGTAGGCACAAAATTTAGATATTACGCCTTTACTTTTACAACTCATGTTTGCATGCTCAGTTGATTATCGCAACCTCATTATCTAATGTTTCCATTTGGGATATTTACCATCGCCTTTACGCAAAGATACTTTGACATAGTTTTTTCTGCATATCGCAGCAGGTTAGCAGAACAGCTATGTTGATAAGCTTGAAAATGAATCAAATGTCGACTAATTACAATCACACCTTTACATGACTCTCTTCTCTATTCGATTATTACAAAATGTGAACTTTCAATTTAAAGTAAAGTAACTCGAAAGAAAAAATTGTTTTAATCAAACCAGAAGCAAAGAAAAATGTTTATGGTTTGGCGATATTACGATAGAATTACTCATTGTAACTTAAATTGTTTCCAAATAACGACAAATCTGTCATAAAATAAAAAAGTTGTAGTCACTTTGTAAGAACCTACAACAATGGAGATTTAAATGAAAGATGGTTCGTTGCAGAAGGGTTGGCTTTTCTGGATCATAAATATATCATCACTCATCTCACGTTTAATAACAACGTGTTGACGAACTTAAAGAAGTTCAGCACTTACTACATACCGCTACGTTAGTTCCATACTAGGCGCCTCATGTATGAGTAATAAGGAAACATTATGTTGGGTGGGTGGGTTTCAACTTAGAATTATTGCCTTTTGTTCTTACTTCTTAGCTTCGTAAATACGATTTCAAAAGGTTCAGAAATCATCAGAACGTAATATGATGTCCTTTAAATGACAGAATGAAGATTCTTGTTTCCACTAGTATGCATAACTTCTGTTTTCTTTTTATCACACTTTACAGTTACTCCCAGACCTATAAAAATCTCAAAGTTTTCTCCCTCCCTACCTTTATTGAAGAAGGATTGAAGATGAGGTTGAAAACATAAGCTGATGAACAAATCAACGAAACACAACGGAAAATAATAAACGCTGTGCTACCAACATTGTCAATGGAACCTCCCTCTAAATTCTTTTCTCTCGACTTTTGTAAAGGAACGTAGAAAAATACGGAGAGAGAAGAAATGAAATGAACTTTATTATTATAGTTATGATTTTTATGTTTTCCTCCCCTGCGATTCTCTGTGTGAAAAACAACGCTTGAAATGGTGGGGGCTTATGCCAGACGACTCATCATAATGTCCCTATACAAAAGAGCAACACCCAAGAAAACTTTTCATCGTGGTGCAATTTCAAAACCAACAACCTAACCTACATCAGAAGAACAACAGGATACGAAAAAGAAAGAAAATAATATTTTGGAGGTGTGCTTCTTTCCGGATCGTGTGCAAAATCAGAGTAAAAGACTGTGACCTTTTTCCTCTGAGTGGATGCAGCCATCATCCTCAGACATTTGTGCGGATGACTGCTTTTCTGAAAAAAATATGTTTGGTTTTTGAAAGAGCCATGCTATTCTTAAAGTTATAGTTTAGTTTAGTTATGCAACGAAATCCGATGAGTAGTGAGATTTTCCTTTGTTCCCTTTGGAGAGGATATGTAAAGTGAAGAGTGCCACAGGGTCCAAAATTACAAAACCTGGAGAAAGGTAGTTTTATGGACTCATTTTTGCACAAACCCTTTTGCTACAGTCATCGGTATCATAATTTCCACCACCAAGAACCACCCGTTGAATGAAACTCGTTACCACATTCACATCCAGTCGAAAGTTATTTTCGAATTCATGGCTCTTCTCTCTCTGCGTCCAAATTAGGAACCACCGTTTCTACATACAATGTAATTACTAAGCGCAGCAGCAGCCTTTCATTCTCAACGGAGTGAAACGGAAGTAAAGGCCAGCATTAGCGTAATCGCCGTCTTTTCAGTCCTGGTGGCAGTAAAAACGAAAGCAAAACCTCTATTTTTATACTTCACTTTGCTTGTATGCAAAACATGTTCGAAAAGTCAAGACGTAGTTTCATTTCCGGAGCCCGAGGAACCTACAGAGTTCGCGATTCTTCTGTTGATATCTCCGCAGCAGCGCCGGCAGCGGCTTCTGCCTCTGCAACATCGTCCTCGTCAAATTGTGGAAATAATAATAACATTAATGTTAACGTTAGCAGTGGTAATGGAATTTCCACCATCGTTGCTCCTCCATCCTCCAGCGGCTCAACTTTCCGCCATTACACTGGAAAAATTGGCCGAGCAGGCAAGAAGCTTAACATCAACGTTGTTTTCTTGGACGATACACAACACACATTTGAAGTGGAGGTAATTAATGACTCTGTCAAAAGTTTTTCCTATTTTCAAGACGTTCCATACTTTTCTACGTCATGTCCATGTCATATATGTACCAGCAGCAGAAAATGGGCCCTCTAAATGTACTCATCCATTACTCACTTGAGTCTAAAGAAATGTGAACCATTTTAAGATAAAAAAAAGGAAAAGAAAGTTATGAAATGAAAGTTTGATGTTGGCCATCATCATGAACATGACAAGGCGTGATGCTTATCTCTGTTTTGGGGTCACGTCACATTATACCCCATCACAAGCAGATGCTCATGTGTGTACCAGTTTATTGGCTGGCCTTTGTTAATTAAGCAACTTTATATTCCCTTCATGTTATCTATCTAGAAATCTGCCAAGGGCTCGGTTCTCCTGGAGCAAGTTTTCCAGCACTTGGAGTTAATTGAGAAAGACTACTTTGGACTACAATTTGATGAGCTGCTACCGCCACCGGATGTGATATATCCTCTTAGTAATCCTCACCTTGTAAGTTAAATCTACGTCGCTACTTTCACCTTCACATTGCATTGATTAGATTGGCAACACGAATAATTATTAGTAAAATGTTATGTCATTTCTCCTATTAAATAAACTGTACGAATATTGTTAGTTGTATGCTCATTTAAAATTGTGTTTACTCGACTTTGCTTGTAGCGATGGGTTGAAGCTTCAAAACTCTTGAAAAAACAAATACGCTTCGTCAAGGTAAGAATAATAGTAACAATCAAGTATTACTTTAAGAAAATTTGCATAGTTTGCACCAGCGCATTCATTCTCAGCAAGTAAAAATACAAACGTTACATGTATACATGATGAATCTGTTTTTTTTTTCGTCAAGCCGCCTTCGTACAAGAGAACTTCCATTTTAACCCACAATTCTTCAAGTAAGTCAAATGTAAAAGGAAGAACCGCTCCTGGAATTTCGTCATCCTCTTCAGCTTCCTCGCATGCCAATCCAGTGGCGACTGTCTACTTCCGTGTGAAATTTTTCGTGGAGGATCCTTCCAAGCTGCATGAAGAGTACACCCGGTATCATGTGTATCTCCAGATAAGAAAGGATATAAACGAGAACCGACTTCTCGTGAGTCCGCAGACAAACTGTATCTTGGCATCCTGGTCAGCCCAGTCCGAGCTTGGGGATTTTGACGATAGTCAACATGACCATGAGGGTCGTTATATTCAGAGGCTTAATATACGTATCAATGGGCCCAATTTAGAAGATGTTTTGAGGAAAATTTGCGAGCTTCATAAACTTCATCGTAAGAATTGTCTAGTGTTTTATCCCGTCTTACTTTATTGTTAAATGCTTTAGTGGATGAAATCTTTCGATCATGATCCCCATTAAAAACTGTTTCAAATTTCAGATGGCCAAACGCCAGCGGACGCGGAGTTTAATTATTTGGATCGTAAGCTTACGATTTCATTTATTTCCATTCTTGCCGCTTGATATCATGCCGAGTTAAATTTGTTAAATTAAATGTTTTAACAAAGTTACAAACGACGGTTTCAAGTCGAGAATGAAATCAAGCGCAAGCGACTAAAACGGAATTGAAACCAAAAATCTAAACTCCTACAGAATAGGAATTTAATCCTTTTTAAAAATATTTCAGACATAAAAAAACTGGACTCGTATGGAGTTAGTTTCCATAAAGTGATGGATAATGCCGGCAAGGATATTGAACTCGGCGTTTCCGCAGCTGGAGTCAGTGTGTACCATAACTGTCTCAAGATCAATACCTTTTGCTGGTCAAAAATTACGAAAATTGCGTTCAAGCGGAAACAGTTTTTTATTCAGCTGAGAAGAGAGATGGTACGTTGATGATATGATAAATATGCTCCATTTTCTTGAAAATAATGTTTTTTGCCATTTTCGATTTTTCTTATGATTATTATTTGGATCGTGTCTTTCGAACTATCCGGATTGAATTATTTATTAATAGAACAAGAGTACGATTCTTGGGGAAAGAGAATCTCTTTCTTTTCTCTTTCTGCTTTCATCATCGATTGGTTTCCTGTGCACGTTTTTGTGATATTTTATGTCTTTTCTCGCAGAGTGAAGATTACGACACGCTGCTGCTTTTCAACTGTTATTCTTATCGCAGTTGTAAAAATTTGTGGAAATGTTGCGTGGAGCATCATGCATTTTTTCGACTGAGAACTCCGCCGCCTCCAAATCTTCCAGCGCTCTCGCTTTTTGGCTTTGGCTCACGTTTTCATTACACGGGGAAAACGGAGTATCAGACGAGAGAAGATGCTTCGAGAAGCCTGAGTCGGGTTCGCCGCACATTTTTCAGATCTCATAGTAAGCGAATTTTAATCAACAAGCAAACCGGAAATGGGAATGGCACTCCTGTACTCAGTGACAGCAGAAGAAACACGGGAATGGAGATGGAGCAACATCGAAGTAATGGAATTGAAGACAAGGAAAATGTATGCCAGCAACAGCAACAACTCCAATCAAGTTACCATAATGAAATGTTAGTATCTCAAAATGAAAATCTTCAAGCTTACCAAAATCATCACCAACTTCACCAACTTCAGTACCAAATGCACACAAATGGAAATGGAGTCTCGTCCACGCATCTTCAGCAACAGCAGCTTCAACAACAACAACAGCAGCAAGCAAATCTAGAAGCTTATGGAATTGTCAGGTCAGCAGAAATTTGGCTACTATAAGAGCTAGTTTATTATGTCAGGTACAGTCTCAGGAATCAACATGTTTATATCTAGATTGTCAGAGTCCAAGATTGATGCGTGGAGCATGTTGGCAAGTAAAAGTACATCTGCAGTGGGAAATGGCACGTCATCAGGAGGAAGCGCTCCTACAAATAATAATGGAGGCATGAGCATGGTCAATATGTTGAAAGGCTCAGGAGTGGCAGAAAGACATAAACTTACGCTGCCATTGGACTCAAACAACAAAAGTCATGTTAAATGTAGATATCAAGAACAACCGAGAAGGGCTTGGGCTGAGCAACAACTTTCAGATGAGTGAGTGATGACATGACATGACAAGCATTTATTATTTTCATATTATTATGCATAATGAAGCTTTTTTCTTTCTTTGGACAAATAATTTATCAATTTACCATTTCAGGTGAAGTGATGATAATAATAATAAAGCTTGAAAGAATGTTGCAGAAAGAGATTTTTATCTTTCTCTCTTGCTGCTGCTCATGTGATTGCATGAAAAATGTTTAAATATATAAATGCTTACTGCAATTGTAATGATTTCCTTTTTCAAACTTCTGTCATGTCTCAGTGAGGGAGGATTTTTGGACTCGAATGTCACCCAATGTCATAATGCAGTGACTACCGGCAGTACCGCGGCTCACGTAAATGGAGTGGAGCAGACTCGATCGGCTGGTCAGGCTGCGGCAATTATTCTCAGTGCGGCAGCTGCCATTTCCACGCCTCACATTTCGAAAGGCATCGCTTTTGTGGATGATGATGAAAATTCTTTATCTGATGTAAGAAAAACTTTAAAACCTAATAAGTCAGGCTAAAAAGTTTCTTTCGACATGGCACGATAATTTCATTATGCTACTACAACTATGATTTAATGTAAATGAACTCGGATGATAAAATTTGCACACCGAAAGAGACAATATCATTTGCCATAAATAATAATGGAGGTGGAGTCACTTTAAGCTGAACCAAAGCTAAACACTTAGTTTTTTGTTGTTCATTCAGGACGGAACGATTTCCATTCGCTTGGAGCCAGACATCCATGGAAAATTTGGATTCAACGTGAAAGGTGATAAAAATGGCAAATTGCCCCCTCTTTACTTTAAAATGTATATTACACAACACAAGCACAATGCCATTATTATACGTTTTTCTCCATGAGTTCATTTATTTGTTACGTAGGCTTAGACAGCTCATTACTCAATTAGTCATTATAATTATGCATGCATCCAGCTCACTATAATAAAGAGTGCTATAAAAATTTTGACGTACTAATTCCAAAATGGTGATATTAAACTGAAAGAGTAGACTGACAATGAGTAGATACATATGTGTGTTTTATTGTAGACAACTGCGCCATATTTTAGACTTTAAATTCATTTACGCAAGGAAAGTAAAGTGTTGCTAATGTGAAAATGTGAATGGTCCATTAAACTATTCTGGGACTCTACTGGGTGCTCCACAATTTAATCTCGGATTCATTTTATTCGCTTTGGTTATTCATAGTCACTATATTTATTTATTTATGTTTGAATGTATTTTTAAAATTACTGTTTTGAAGCAGCCAGCCTTTATGTATGTGAGTGAGTGGATGTGCTTAATATGCAAATGAGAAACAATATATTTACTCCTTTTATGGCGTTAGGAGGCATTACTCACTCGGAATAGCGCAACGTGAAAAGTATGAAATAAGGATTTTGTAAATTCGCTGATTTATATTCATGGAGTGATGCTGTGCAAAAGCATTGAGTACAAAGTAACATAAAGGCAAAAAGGTTTATAGAAAGAATCTACAATCCCTTTGTTTTTTATTCTTGTAGCTGATTCCATTTTATAACTTTGCAACATTTTTTTTATTCGTATCCACATCCTTTGCCTTTCAATTCAGTATCATTTTCCTTTTGGAAGCAGACAAGGCAGGAGTGAGTGAGTTCTGTTGGAGCATATCGCGAAACATTTTCACTTTTGTGTGCAAATCAATGTGAACAGAGATCGATCTTACTTTTATCATTGAAATCATCTTGTCACATCAAAAATTTTAATGTAAAAATGTACAAACGGAAATTGAAAAAATTTTGGAGCAGTAAATCAGGTTATTTAATCATGCATTTGTAATAAAGAAATTCACATATAAAGAAGGGAAAGCAGAGTCGTGCTACTCGTGCTTTTATTGTGTTGCCAAAGTTTGCATAATTTATTAAAATGTTTCTTTGTGTTTGGTGTTTCGCAATAGGTGGATATGACATGGGTTGTCCAGTGTTGGTATCCAGAGGTAAGCTAAACGTTATTTGCATTTCACATTAACCTGAACATGATTTTTTATAAATGCAATCATTAATATGCGCCTAATCCCTTAACTTTAAAGTGGCCCCTGGAACACCGGCGGATTTGGTAAGTAACTATCTGCAACTACTTTTAATTGTTGATACTTTTACAGCTATTCAATAAAATTATTCAATGTTTTTTGTAGTTGTAGGTTTAGGCTTGATATTCAAACTTTGAATAGTATATAACTTTTTGTGCTTTATTTTTCAAAATCAGTGTTACCCAAGATTAAATGAAGGTGACCAAATTATTCAAATTAATGGCAAGGACACTTCAAATATGATACATTCGGATGTGGTCAGTGCAAGTAAGTGCATCTTCAGTTATCATTCGCTTCCTTTTGCAGCAAACCAAGTGTTCTTGATACTAGAACTTCTTTACGTCGACTTTCACTGTGTAATAAACTCTCTTCCGTTATTTTTGCAGTTCGCCAAGCAGCGTCGATCAAGAAAAACCTTGTGCTTCGCGTCAGACAGAATGGTTCGAAAATTGTAACACTTAAAATATGCAACAACAAAAACTAATTTGTTTCATGTCCAATAAAATATTTTTAAACATTGTTCTTGAAGTTTACACCGCGGATGATTACGAAGAACCACCTTTCCAATACGTTCCGGATGTCCCAATGCTCAACATGTCTTCAGCCAGGGGGGATTCAGATATCCAAAGCGCATTAGCATCTTCCATGCTTCTACTGGCAGAAGCGATTGAGACTGAACTGTCTAGGTAAATAAATTGTTCTTTAAACCATGTATAGTTACTCACATTTATTTATACATTGTTAACACAGTTCTTTTTCTTAACTGTTTAGTCAATTTGAGCTTCTGACTCGTAAGAAACCGGAACTGACTTGTGACGCTGCCAAGTTGCCAGAAAATAATTCCAAAAATCGATATCGGGACATTTCACCATGTAATATTTTTTACAATGATTTGCTCGTTCAGAACTACTAACTGTCATTCACAGAGGAGAAATGGCTAATGATTATATCTTCCTTTTCAATTAATTTTATTAATTTAGATGACACCACCAGAGTGAAACTAATCAACTGTCCCACCGGTGACTACATCAATGCAAATCATATTAAAATGGAAATACCCTCGTCTGGTATTGTCAACAGATATATCGCCGCACAGGTTAAAACTCTCATATGCAATTTATTTATTCGGGTAACAAATTGGTTACTAATAATTCATTGCAATATTTTCATTCAATACAGGGTCCACTTTCAGGAACTTCGTAAGTAAACTTTCTCATTTAATAACCTATGTGCCTATATTTTAGGTGGTAATAATGATAATCTGTTAATTTCATTTATATAAATTTTTTCAGTGGAGATTTCTGGATTATGATATATGAATCTCAAAGTCCTTTGATTGTAATGCTAACCTCATTATGCGAACGGGGTAGAATGAAATGTTTCCAGTACTGGCCCGAGCAAATCAACTCGCCAGTCATCTACCACAACATCCAAGTAACCACAGTCGTAGAAAAGAGTTCGAATCACTGGATTCACCGGGAGTTCACTCTGAAGCACGTGCAGGTATTAAAGATTGCCTTCTTACGGTGAAAGTGAAACCAATAATATTTCCAAACCAGAAGTTGAATTAACGGTTATTGTGTAATATTGAATTAATTGTAATTGTTTCCTTCAAGACAAAGGAAGAAAGGACGGTGGTTCAGCTGCAGTACGAATCATGGCCAGATCACGGATGTCCGGAGGATATTGACTCTTTCATCCGTTTCATGGACCAAGTAAGATTATTGCGGGCTGGTTCCGTAGACCCAATAATCGTTCATTGTTCAGCGGGAATTGGCAGGACGGGCGTTTTGATCCTGATGGAAACGGCAGAATGTTTGATCGAAGCTAATCAACCTGTATATCCATTGGATATCGTTTCACGAATGAGAGAACAAAGACCGTTAATGATCCAAACCTCTGTAAGTCAGACCTGCAGCACAGACATTATTTTTTACGAACCGGAAAGTTTTCCGCATTTCTTGGTCGTTATCATAATGGACTGGTCGCTTTTTTATTTATTTCAGAGTCAATATCGATTTGTGTGTGAGGCAGTGTTGAAGGTGTATCAGTCCGGTAAAATAAGACCAAATCCGGAATTTTGTCTTGCACCACCAACCTCCACCCCACTATCTCCATTAACCGTTCCTACAAGTGGGCCTCCAACCTCGAGAAATTTTGCTTCTTGGTTTACATCGGCAAAGATTTTTAATTAATTAATTCAAGGCAATTTACAGACTCCCGATAGATAAGAAAGTGAAATCGATCGTTATTTTAGACGTAGACCTTTTATTTATTTATTATCAATGTATTATAATTAAGTACATACATGAAAGCGATGAGTTGCAAGTTGCGGTGACTGACTGAACTAATGAAAACGATATTCTGATTTAGGTAATCCCACATCCAAGAATTAATAGCGTAGGGTAAATCGTGTTCTTCTTTCTATGGTTGTCTGCAATTAGTATTGTTAAGTCACACCTTTAATTGTTTCGCGTCTCTTTATTTGTAATTTTTAAGCACCTCACGTACCTTCCTAGCTGTGAACTTGTATTTGATGATGATTAAAATTATGAGGAGTGTTTTTATTTTAAATCGTGCTTTCACTATGAAAATAGTCTGAAAATCGTTGCTGATGTTGATGCTTGACGTGTCCGCATCCTTCCATCCCCATCAAAAACTGTTACAGCAGGCAAACAGATAAACAGGTAACTGTTTGAATGTATTTAATTGTTGAAAGCCTGGAATAAATACTATGTATGTGCGCGCAAGCCCAAGCGTTGCGAATTGCAAAAAGCCTAAAGATAAACACATATCCTTGGGTAGTTTGACATACATCGAAGAGGTCAAAGGTCACAAAAGTACTTTTAAAACTGCCTACAGAAATTTTTGAAACAAACAAAAGCCATGATTGATCCTAATTATTGATACAAACAAACTAAATCTCGACCTTAAAAACTATAAAAGCAGGACTGTAGTTAATTATCTGGGGATAAAAGTAAATGGTTTTATTTATTCCTAAATATTATAATTATTATTACGTATTGCTGTGATCAGGAGAATCGGGAAAATCTTTTCTTTTTAATGCTAACGAGTAATTTTACAAATTGTAGAGACAAGAGTTCTGATTAAAAGATTTTAAAAATTTAAAACTTACACCGTTTAAAATTATAGTTAACGGAGTGAATAAAATAACTTACAGAAACCGTATCGTGCCGTGACCGTTGTATGTTAACTCTGAAATACTAGTCAATGTTTCCTGTCTTTTCTCTTATAACGTGTCCATTTATTTGTGAATATTTTAGAAGAGAGTACTTATCCAGAATGGTAGTTTAAGTTTTATAATTGTGCAAAAGTTTTGTCTCATGAAGGACAAGGTGTAAAAGGTTAAAGAGTATACTTTTTTGTGCAATATACAACAAAATAAAACATTTGTTGTGTAAACTAATAACTGAAACCGCAAATTCATTTAACATTTTTATAAACCGTTTTAAATTAGAAATTACAATTAATCTTTTAATGACAAAGATTAATGTTGGTTTTACTCATTTTATTCGAAATGATAACGGTAATGAAAAAATTGCGTACTCTCCAATAGGTTATACCTATAAGAATGCAAACAAAATTGTACATTTTCTTGTGGTTTTCGAATTGCATGGAAAGTTAAATTGGTGAATTATACAAAATTACGTCATGCATTGATAGGCAATTTAGTAGAAGCGTGTCTGAAGCGTAGAAGAATTTAGTCTGCGTGATTAAATTAGTTACTAATTCGATTGTATGCTTTTTAACATGATATCGATAAACATGAAACATTCGAAAAACCGATATTATTACCTATGTAAAGATTCTAAAGAGAAAAGTGTGTATGATCTTTTGTAATAAAACTATTTATCCATTAAAAATATTTGCCTCCACTAAAATAATTGTAATTGTTAGCATATAACCTTAGCATATTATACAGAAGGTATCGGCACTCACTGAAAGAAATCATCTAATAAAATGACCTATTTACACTTTTTCTGACATAATTGGATCGATTACAATGTACTGGTGTCTCGTTGTGATCAGAATGGCACAGATTCGAAAAACGGCTAGGACTCCATTAATTCCCAAAATAATTGATTTTCTTCGGCTTGATTTCATAAGCAGGAGAGCTGTGGCACCATGAAGCGAGATGAAGAGTAAGTAGACGAAAGACCAGTCAACCCAAATCCCAATCTTTTTTAGAGTCTTCAAAGGGGCTTCCAACATCTATGATTCAATTTGTACTAAAACTAAAGACGCAGGAAGATACAAGAAATTGAATAATGATTGTCCTTTTGTTACCCATCTCGCCGTTTTCATTAGTAGCATAGCCATGTAGATTTGAACAGAAAGAAATACAAAAATCAACGTAGAATAGACCACGAGTCTGGTGATTTCTGTTTTAAAATCGAGACCATTAAATAGCAATTTCTTGAAACGTATTATAATTATTGAAATAGTTTTGGCTACAAATAATTTTAATTGAGGATTTACTTTCACTGTCACTCATGCTTCCTGGAATTAGCTCTGCTCCCTGTCTGATTTGGAATCCCAGATAACACGCTACCGATGTTGCCAAAACCTATATTGTGTCAGCGTCAAATTGTGGAAATGAGCTAATCGTCAAATCATAAGATATGACAATGTAAAAATTCAAAATAATTTTCAATTACCATGTCGGTCACTGCAATTATTTGCAGTATTCTGATTCCCCGAAACATTTTGTAAAATTTGCAGGAAGCCCGGTTCACTTAATCTCAGAGCATAAGTCTGCAAGATTTTTCAATTTTTAAACGATGCTACCGATCTAACCTCTTCGAATAAACTGAAGCATTTTTTTCAATGGACCACTTGAAGGTTGCTTCATCAGTAACACCATGATTTATATTTATTATCACATAAATTATCTGCATGCACGTAGAACTGATCAGTCATCAGGTTGTCGTTGATTCATTTCCCCGCATGAATCTGGACACTGTCAATTGCACTTCTACACATTGTTTTACCTTTCATATGTAAATACATCAAGGATTGGAAGGTGAGTTTGCAGTGTTTGAACTTGAACTTAACTACCGGAAACATGAAATAAACCCTAGCAAGGAAAATGATGCAAGCACAAATATTACGTAACAGAAATTCTAATGCTTTGGATTTTATATACATGTTTTGTTTAGCTTATAAAAGAAAGGTGTAAAGTGAAAAAAGAAGCGAGTTGTGAATTATCGTAAATCCTCCACGAACATCTTCACCCAACAGATTGCGATACACCTGAAGATTAGCTCAACCATCCCAACGAAAATGCCTGAGAGTTCGGAACTTTGTTCCAGGAAAAGAAGCACAGGCTGCAGACAGAGTTTCACGAAAATAATGAATAAATTCAGTCTGGCCGATCGTAGCCAACAGGCACATTTTTGAATCGATGTATGCGGATCCGTTTCAGCAGCCTCCACGCTGACAGCCGTGATAAGCACAACGGCAATAACTATCATCCAGATGTAATGAATTGTAAGGGAAACCCATATAAAAATGTAGAACGGTATGTGACCTAAAATTTTTAATTGTAATTACTGGACTTTCAAACGTTTTGCTCAAAATTAAAATGTAAATTTCCCTTACCTAGTCCTTTCATGATGTCACTAACATTTTCCTGGGCGCCAATGTAAAGATAGTAATTAAACATTTGATAGGATGCGTATAAAATGGCGAAAGACTGAAGTAACTGAAAATTAGATAATAATTATGAGACTTAATGATTGTTACACTACGGAGATTACTCAGCAAAAATATAAGTTTAAGATTAAGAATAAGATGGCTGGTCAAATTACCACATCGCAGCAACTAATGAACTTAATTTTTCCTTTGAGCTTCCACGGATTCTCATCTAAATCCATTTTTTATTTCAATAACTTTCAATTCAAAAATTAAGTTTGTAACTGTCTTTCTAGCTACATAAATCAACAAAAATAGAAAATATTTCTCCTTAGAAAGACTTTCCTGTACTGAAGCAGAACCATGCGAAGCTTCAATCAACAAACCGAAATTGAGAAAGCTCTCTTCTGTCAACCGACTTTCATTGATGTACAATTTTTCTATTTCGGATTTCAGAAAAAACTCGGGTTCGGGTAATATTTATGCTACACCCTGGCTTTTCAGCGTCTCTGCCTTTTTTCAGTAACAAACAGCAAACAGCAGCGCATAACGGCAGAAGCAAATCGTTTTATGTTATTGTGAATATGAGCCATCAGCCACATTTAGATGAAGATGATACCATCGCCATTACTCCTGAATTCCATTCGGAATTCTGCACAAAATTCCAAGAGCAGTCTATATTAATAAGAAAGCACATACTTTTGTGCAGATAATAATAAAAAGTCTCTTAAAATGTTAGCAGCCTATAAAATAAACAAGGCGAACATTTGCGGTTTTCATTTACTTGTTCAGTGGAGACTGAGGCATGATGGATGTGAACACAGGTTCTGAAACGCATAAGAAAAACAAAACCTTCGCTTTTCTTTAATTTTCTGTTTGTTTCGAACACCAATTTTTGGTCGAGTTTTTTTAAATGGAGCAAACAGGAGGCTTTTTAGGCGTAACATTCGGTCAAAGTAAACATGATCCGTTTTAGAAACGTAAAAACGCTTGTAGCGAGATTTCTTCACTAAAGGGGGAAATCTTGAACCAATGGAGGAAAATGGATTGATGAGATAGGAATATAAAGTGCACACATGAGGGTAGTGATGTGTGATATGACAAGCGAAAAACTTTAATGGGCCATGTTGCACACAGTAAAAAGTCAAAGTGACTCATCAACACTTCTTATAAATAAGTAAGCAAAAAATGATGACATTTGTATACACTGCAAGATCAAGGTAACTTCCGATCATTAATAAAAATATGCATCATTTAATTAATGGAAAGCTATTGTATTAACCAACTGAAAATTGACAATGAATGAAATGATCTTTCGTATCTGGTTGATGTATTCGTTTGATAATTTGATATTCTTCATTAATGTATGAGTAACGTCACCTGAACATAAAATAAAGAGATAAGGGGAAATGATAGGGCCCAAACGATAAAAAAAATAAATGTCATACTATCATTTTCCTACGTTGATGCATTTACGTAAATAACCATAGTCGGTGTTTGACTACCGTGAGAATCGGTTTGACAGGAAACTGAGAGTTAATCTTTAAAAATGAATTGGTTTTTTATTGTTTTAACTTTTGAATTGTTCTGTTTGAGTACAACCACGGGTAATAAATTACTTTAGATACTAGTTTTTTATTTTGAATTTGCTTGAAACGTTTTTTGAAATTTGTGTTAAACAATTCCAGCTTGCAATGTTATCACAGACAGCGATGTCAATTTTTTCATCGTGGAAATTCCACAGTATCATTCAGCCAATGAGAAACTCGACGTGTTAGAAAAAATTTTAAATCATTTTATTGTTTGAAAATTTAAATTCTATTAATTACTATTATGACTGATATGATTTTTTTCTTCTGGAATTGATTCTGAATAGATCTGTTCCTTACGAGAAACGACCTTACGATAACCTTGAAATAAATTTTGTTAACTCCACTTTAACAAATTATGTCTTGGCTGAGGAAAACACAGCGACAGGGACTATCGATTTTTACCTGAGGGATAGCGAGTCTCTAGAGAATTATCGTCTGGATGCTGGCATTCCCAGTCTGGAAATCGAATTTTATTTATCATGCTCTAATAATGTAGATATACAGTACACGTATATGATTTTAATCAAGGACGAGAATCTGTATCCTCCAGTTTTATCCGCAACCCACTACTCTGCAACATTGGAATTATCCGCTATGGATGGAATTCGTGTTCACTTCGGTGATGGGGGGGATGGACTAACTGTAACGGATCTCGATTTTAACCCAGAAAACTCGCACTTCTCGGTTCTCTGCCTTGATCCGCCTTGCCAATATTTTGACTTTAGTATTTCATGCCTGCCATACAATAAAGGAAATCATTTTCGCATCGATTCTAATTTTAAATCTGAAACTCTCGAGAGATTCACGCAGTCCGAGAAACATGAAGATTTCCTCAACTTCACAATTTTTTTGGTGGAGAGTTCTACCAAATCCACCACCATTTCGCAAAGGAATAAAAGGATTGCTAATCGAAATGATAAGGAGCCGATGGCCGCTGCCACTGTTAGTTTTAAAATTAACATGGATGAAACATTCCAATCCAGCTTTCCTTCAGGAGAAAAGCAAAGTTCAATTCTTTCGGTGGAGGCTTTCGTGGCTACTGCAGGTGTCGCTCTGCTTTTAGTTGTTTCGTGCTCCATCGCAATGGCTTACTTCAGATGGAAGAATCGTGAAGCGATAGATGAAATCCGGAAGTTGACAGATGCTGAAATCAGTGAGTTTAAAGATGGACTGCCAAACTACGCAGGAAGACATGGACGCAGTGGAAGTCGAGGCTTAAGTTTTGACGTTAATACTCCAATTATGGCCATGCCATATAATCCCGATTTCGAGATTCCTAGAGATCAGCTACAAATTGGTATATTAAACTATATAAATTAACATAAATATAAATTTATTTCATTAAAATTGTACCCAGAAAGAATAACAGAGGAATTTTCTTTATGGATATACGTAAATAGACGAAACGACGCCTTTAGGCAAAGGCGCCTTCGGGGTGGTTTTTAAGGTAAAATATTTCCAGTCTGTTTGATTTGCTTTGTGAAAAATGCGTCATAAAATGACAGTAACAAATGTTGAAATGACAGGGTTATGTGAAGTACAGTAACGGTGAAAGAGTCACAGTCGCCATTAAGTCGGTGAGGAGGAACGTGAGCGTCCTCTACTTCAAGGCTTTACTTTCCGAGATAAAAATCATGGGCTTCATAGGAAAGCAGAAACATACTAATATCGTACGTGTTATGGATTTTTGTGAAATGGGCATTTTCAAGTTTCTCAGTAGCCATAAAAATTCATTGGCTGTTTTATAGACTTTAGATGTTTTCTTTTCTTTCTAGGTGAACCTGGTTGGAGCATGCACTCACGACATTCGAAAGAGTAAATATGTAAAATATTTGATGGACACATTGCAATCAGTAACCCACTGAACTGACGAGTAAATATATTCAGGTGTTAAGTAAGAATCCAA
This sequence comes from Cyphoderus albinus, assembly GCA_021029165.1. NCBI lineage: Eukaryota > Metazoa > Arthropoda > Collembola > Entomobryomorpha > Paronellidae > Cyphoderus > Cyphoderus albinus. The sequence continues at coordinate 68 of VYYJ01000650.1, read as the reverse complement.
ATGGGACCTAGTAGGTTTTGTTCGCCGTAAAAAATCATGTCTAAAACGCGGTGTCTCCGAATGCCATG
>VYYJ01000649.1:0-48887 GCA_021029165.1 Cyphoderus albinus | reverse complement strand
TCCAGCTTCACCAAGATGGACAGAAATGCATTTGAGTTTATTCGTTTATGTTGAATGAAGTTGGCAGTTGTTGTCGCTTCTTTATTTATAGTTACTCAGCACGCAATTGAAATACTAACAGTGAGTGAAATAAATTTATATCAAAATTAAGACAAGATAATATTCCGGTTTTCAGAGGAAAACAAAGCGCTCTGTGACCTCTTGTGTTACAAAAACTAGTTACAAAAGAACTAACGGAAAATTTCCAGTGACTACTACGGTACTCGAGGAATTGGGGACACTGACAAATACCGACGCGTTTACAGGACACATTTGAAACACTTTAAATACATTAAGAACGTTCATGCGGTTCATCGATAATTTCTCAAAAACATTTTATTAATAGCAGGGGATTGAGTGAATCCTCAATATCAATAATCTCTCTGCAAATACAGAATCTGGTCATTGTATGATTTCTCCTCGTCGCAATGAGACCTACCCAATGAAAAATGATAAGAGCTTCTTGAATTAATCCTTGAACCAAGATAACGGAAAAAAACTTTGTGCTTAGCGTATTTGTCTGTTTCTAGTCTGTACCTCTTCCAGACCTAGAAAACGGGATAGGTTAGAGTTCATCAAAACTGTAACGGTCAAATAAAAAGAAGAGGCGTCTCTTTTCCAGTCTTTCATTTGAACTTGCGAGATCAGCGCGATCGGACCGACTGAAACTTTCTCAACTCGCCTTAGCATTTATAGTGATTGATTCGTGCATTCGTCTATCACAAAGATGAATAAGACGCATGAGCTTCCCGTGGAGGTTATTCAGTTAAATTAACCGTTACAATTATAAATCGGACTAGAATTAAATCATTTAATTCTTTTTCAACTTTCCCACAGATTTGGGATTCTATTTCCTTTGCGAGCAATAATGGATTGACTGGAAGCGATAAGGTGGTGCTGTCCAGGTCGTCGCCAGTATTTGAAGCGGCTCCTCGGGTTAACCTCTTGGAGGAGTGTGTGACCACCCTGATTCCTGTGGTGGCACCGTACCTCGCCAAACGAGATTTGCTCATGCTTCGACAATCTAGCAAAGGCCTGAAGCAAAGAGTGGATGAGCTGGAAGACAGTCGCTTCGGAAGCAGCATCGTGGGAGAGCCCGTGACCATTCAACATTCGCAGAATCAACGTGGCTAGTAGGTGTGGCTAGAGAACCCTCTGGAGATGGTGGAAACGTGCAGGGTGAGTTCGGTGGGGTTTCAACCGAGGAGGTGGCAGCGCCTGCAGCAGGTACATGCACTTTAGTACGCCCATAACCAATTTTTTGACGGTACAGGTTTTTAATGTTTTTGATGTTTTTAAGCAGACGACCATGGGGATTTGAACCTCGATTTCGGGCCCTGGGACATCGCTCATAAATACAATTATGAGCTCCTGCAACGAGTGGAGTTCCGATCTGTGATTGAAGATGATATTCCTGGTGAGTGGAATATAGTTGTGGAACATGGACCACCCAATTTGTACAGCTACTGGACGAGCATCCGACCGGACGAAGGAGACTTGAAATATATCGCCGACTAGTTCGCAGGAATGCGTTTTGTGACAATGAAGGAGTTTCGGTGCATCCACCCCCCTGAGAAGCCCTGTGCTTCTGCGTGGTTATACCCGAAGCACATCTGCTCAGTTCATTATTCGGGGACCGAGGAACAAAGAATTGACGAAATTAACAATCAAATATTTCAAAGATCCTCGCCGGGTGTTCTGAGATATGTGGTAGGCAAGCATTTCATTGGTTTTACCACAGATAGAGAGAAACTCGACATTGACGAGTTCAACAATTTCAATTTCTGGCATGTGCACCCGAACATTATCAAACAAATCTTGGACAAGTTTGTCATTTTAGAGTCTGGTGGTCTTCTCTGTTGAAATCGAAATTGTGAATAATGTATATTATTTAAATGTGTTTTAAACAGAATAAAATACAAATTGATAAGTATGGATTGTAACGTTTAATAAGGTACTACACTGCAACATTAAAATAATCTGTATATCTTTCATTAATACATGTACATATTTAGTTGGTTAAAATGGTTAAATAATAAATGAATTAAAATTAAAAAATGCGTTTTTATAAATGACGAATTCGCCTAGAAAAAATTATCATTGAGAATGCTAATAAATTTATTTAGTAACTAGAACTTCGCATAATTAGATGATAATTGAGCGAACTTGTTCAGAATGCAGAGCCTCTTTTAAAAGATAATTTCATCTTTAACTTTTAAGTTTCATGGAGTTTCATGTTAAAACTCAGGTAAACGTATTAAGGTCATTCATCATAAAGATGAAAAACAGGCAAAACATGACTTCTCTGATATGGTGCCAGTTTCCAAATTTCAAGTTTACATCCAAATAAAGCTTCTAAATTCTGTTTGTTCGTTTAAATCTACAAAATTTTAAGATTATAATTTATTTCGGTATGTGAAACTTATTTTTTATCCACGTTTCACCAATCAAATTATAGGAGGGTGAATGTGGGCGATTTCTTTCATGATGAAATTAATGAAGCCAGTTCACTTCTAGTTGAGTCCAAGGCATCGTTTTCCGCAGACGAGAGAAGCATAATCAGCGAATTGAAGTTGCTCGTTTAGAACACCATTCGCTGCCATCAACTCACGTAAGTGGGAAGGTTGTTGCCAAAAGCTGACGATGAGATCGCCCTGGCTTATCGATTGTGCAAATCATATGCAAATGTCTAACATTCGCTCCTTGGTATTTTTTTTAGAATATTCCAAGTGATAAAAGTGAACCAAATTTTGGGGGAAAGAACCTTGTCCCACATTTAAAAGGTGAGTAACATGGATAGTGTTCCACTCAACGAGCAGGTTCCAGAGATCGTTTTTTTGGCGGTGGCAGTGCGTAGCATAATTATTGGTTTATGGTTATTATTTTGGGCAATGAAAACCATCAGGTGGGCAAAAATTTCATTGAATGAGTAACATAATGAGAACATACATGAATGAATGATTAACATCAGTAACACTTTACTTTCACTATTTTTATGAAACTCTGAAAGCACTCAGGCTCTCTGGGAATAAAACATCAGTACGTATGTGTTCAATTAATGTAATTATTTTGGAAAATGACACTTTCATTTAGTCATTCAGTGTTTTTGTCCATTTTTCTACCCGGAATTGAGTTATATGCGCAGCGGTTGTATGACTACAAACATATTTATTAGTATCTACCAATCTTATTTTAGAGATTTTAATTCTCGACTGGATACTGGATTTGGATTTGAGGATACCGCTCGGATTATGTGGCTAATCAATATTATTTTAAAATCTTAATGTCCAACACTTTGACCGACCCGATGAAATGCAATTATGATTTAGCACAAATGCACATTACATTCAAATTCGAATTGTCTTTCGTCGGTGAGCTCTGCGAGTAACTGTGACTAATCGGGAATTTCCCGTTGAAATGCAGGCATAGAAAAGGTAAAAAGTTGAAAGATGTGAACTGTGAAGCAGTTTCTTACACAATGAACCTGAGTAACCTTTAAATTCATTTTTAATGAAATGGAAAACTAATTAGACACACAGAAGCCAACCTTACAAAATAATAAATCTAGGCAAAGCTCGAAACACAAAACCGCGAAAACTTAAACAAAATTAATTAATAAATAAGCAAAGAAATTGCGTCAAAATAATTTCACTGTATCAACTTGCCCCAAGTAACATTTTTAGGTAAATCGGCGACAAACGACATCTTGGCCTTACAGCACATGAGTCTGTAGCTTTAAAAGATTGAGAAGCAATCAAATTAATAATTATTAGAGCTTTAGTGATATGATAATCAAAACAAGACAATTCTAAAAATGAAGAGATCCAAAATGAATTATTGCGTAACGCAACAAATTGAAGATTGCAAATCCTTGACCTTGCTTCATATGCTAAGTGCGTACATTAGCCGGCCGGCCTGAAAGCTGTATTGAAAACATGAAACCTAAGCAACCCTTCAAGAATGACTCTTTGCAGGCATATCAGCAAAATCGTAAAACTTAAAATGTGAAATGAAACAATGTCAATGCTCTTGTCGTAAAACTACCGAATTAAAACTCAAATACACTCGATTCCAGGAATTTATTTCTCATGAATGACCGATCAAGACTCGAGTCGTTTCAATGGTGACATTCAATAAACCTTGTTTTCTGATTTCACAAGCAATAAAAAGTTAATGGGCTTTTGTTTTGTTAGAACACCAACGACAAAATGAAACAATGTTGAGTAATTACCTACACCTAGCTACGCATTGACTGAGAATAAATGGTGTAGTGTGATATTCAATTGCTGTTGCTATTGCGCTGGGTCAGCTCACACTCAGATCTTAGTTAATTTTAGTGAGTTGAGTGAAAGGAAATTTGGACACGTTGAATAACTCTGTTAAGTGAAATCGAGAAAGTATTTAGATTTGAGTATTATTCTACCGTTCGACAAAAAGTTTCCGGAGAAAAAAATGGGACACGATACGGCTGTAATACGATAAACTACGAAAACTCTGTTGAAGTTAAGTGCAAGTTGAAGAAGTGAAGTTAAATCCAGAAAGTATTTAAATTTGAGTTAATTATTCGACGCCAGTTTCCGCACAAAAAAATGGGACAATCATTGACCCGAGGTGCCAATTTACCGCCACCGCCACCTCCACCGCCAGCTCATTGCAATCAAACATTGTATCAACTCCAACAGCCGGCGAACAGCACTTTGCACTTCCACAATGTCCGAAATCCTGCGCTCCAGCAGCAGCCCCATTCCCACCTAGATTCCTCTCATCCGTTTAACTCACTTCCGATGCTGGACGCCGGAAGTGACCCCAATTTGCACAACGCCCCTATGCACCCTAATGCAGATTTATTTGCAGGCCCCAGCGTAGGGATCATCAACAATGAGGAAACTGTCCTCACTGTTTATAGTGGCACTGTAACGGAATACTTCCCACTGGGAGAGCCCGTGACCATTCAGCATTATGCACAGGATCAATACGACCACCCACCTTCACCTGATCCATACCCCCTTAACGAAAACATGCAGGGTCAGGTCGTGGTTTCAACCGATGACCAAACAAGTACGAATGTATATACATTATTGAAAATTATATGAATTATTTCAATACGACAATTTAATTGCATTCATTTTTTTTAAACAGGCAGCGACGAGGACTATTACCAATCTTCCGTGGACTCAGTTCACGACTATTCGTTTACACCTCTGGATTCTCCAACCGATGAGGTGGCAGCGTCTTCAGCGTCAGGTACATTTTCGTAAATATGTGCATAATTTGAGAATTCTTTTAAGGACAGATATTATGTGCGAGTATTTTTAAGCAGACGACTATGTGGTATTGAACCCCACTTTTGGGCACACCGGGAGGGTCAACCCAGAGGATCCGGAGGACGTGAGGGAAGTGAAGATTAACAATCTTCGTTATAAGTACAGCTACAAGCATTTGCAACGAGTGGAGTTGCGAGCTGTGACTGAAAATGGCGTGGAAACTGGTGAGTGGGACTTCCAGGTGGATCATGCTCAACATGGACTACTACCCTTTAGGGAGAGATTCCGGACGAGAATCCAACCTGACGAAGCAGACTTGACATATCTCGTCAACTGGTGCCGTGGAGTGCGTTTTGTGACACTGCAGGAGTTCCGGTGCGACCACCCCCCTGAGCTTCAATGTGCTAATAACTCACTGTACCCGAGGCACATCTGCTCAGTTCATTATTGGGGGACGGAGGAACAGAGAATTGAAGACATTGAACTTCGAATAACGGAGAGATTCTCGGCCCCTGTTTTGAGATTTGTGGTAGGCAGGGACTTCCTCGGCTTTACTACCGATCCAGAGAAACTCCAAATTGATGACTTCAACGGCTTCAATTTCTGGCATGTGCACCCAAACATCATCAAAGAAATCTTGGACAAGTTTGTCATTTTAGAGGCTGGAGGTCATCTCCAGTAATCCAACTAGTTAATAATGTATATTAATTAAAATGTGTATTATCGGTGTATTATTATTTAAACCGAATAAAATACAAATTGACAATTATGAATAACATTTAGTAAGTATTACAATGTAGACATTATAATATTTAATTAATATGCATCTTTCATTAATTTATATACATTGTATTTAGTAGGTTAAAATGGTTAAATAATAAATAAATTAAAATTAAAAAATCCGTTTTTATGAATATGATGAATTCGCCCCTTAAAAAATTATAACTTCATCTTTAACTTTTAAGTTTCATGGAGCTTCATGTTAAAACGCAGGTAAAGGTGTTAGGGTCATTCATCATTAAATATCATAAATGCAAGAAAATATTTTTCGCTGTTCTTTTTTTCATTTTATTCTCGATTTTCGTTGTTTGCTGTTATTTACAGTAGAAGTTGATTGAATTGAGTGGAATCTGATGACGTGATGACGCAGTGGAAAATGTGTACGAAATGGGATATTTACATTTTATAGTAGGTAGATGTTTAAGGCTTGCAGATATTAGCTTGCTGGAGATGAAATCTGATAGAATATTTGAATTAGTGGCTGTTAATGGCTCAAGCTGTAAACGGCGATTTCCTTGCTGCCCAGGTTGGTCAGAGCGACAGCACTGCCGCTGCTGCTCAGAAAGCGACCGCCCACAAAGTTCGCATCTTCGATTTGGATGCTGGAGTGGAGCTTGATCTGAAATGATATAAATATAAAAATAATTTTTGTTTTATAATATAAAAAATAATTAATTCTAAAATTAATGTAGGAATCCGAGATGTAAAATAAAATTGTAAAGGTTTAAAGTTTCATTTACTGGAGATCGTTGTTCTGCTTTGAGCCTGCGGCGCAGCGCCCAGATCCTCGCCTCATCGTCTTCAGCGACTGTGAGAAGGAGCGCGGATTGGCGACACAGGTCCATGGAGGATATCCAGCGCGCGTGTGCATACACCTGGCACGTGAGCACGCGCTGAACCAGGTTGTACATCCGCACAATTCCAGAACCGAACGAGACAATCGCGTAGGGATACCAGAGAATCAGACCTGTCACGGCTTCCGGCTTGCTGCAAAATTTTTATTTATTAATAATTATAATGCGCTAATAAAAAATAATTTTTTAAACGACTGTTATGAACTCAACCTGAGCACGTATTCAAAAGACTTGAGCGGCTGGCTCGTGTTGATTCCCGTCCACACGGACACGGAACCTGTGGAGGTGCCCAGCACAACGAGGCCGTTACTGCGGGCGCACATCTCAGCGATGGGCTCCTGGCACAGCTTCAGTGTTTTGAGGAGAGAGATTGTTGTGTTGTTGGCGCCACTGGTCGCACTCTTCCGGTGGTGGTTCGATGAGCCGATGAACTCGACCCCGAAGAGATGCAGCTCACCACGGTCATTGCCCAGGACGATGCTTTCTCTTGTGGAAGCCATGGCTCTGGAGCACCTGGAGAGGTCACCATCGTCCTCCACTGCGGCTTCGTCGAAGTGGTCAAACTTGAAGATCTGCTTGGTGCCCATTTCGTTGTAGAAGAAGGTGGCGAGGTTCGTGGAAATGAGGAGGAGCTTGAGGGGACTTGAGCTGACCCACTTGGAGGGCCACACGGAGATCCACTTGGCGCGGAAGATGACGCACCGGTTTTGGAGTGAGCTGGGAATCTGGATTGTCTGCACTGGCTTGCTAGACAGTTCGCTGATCGAGGTGGCGCTCATCTCCACCAGGATGAAAGTGTCGAGATGAGCGGCACCAAGGATGACCCTGTTTCCGGTTGCTCCACTGCTGTAGCTGTTCCCATCCCCCTTTTTGGAGGACGAGGAGGAGGCGGCGGAGGGACTGGGACTGCATGGCACCAGATTCACGATCAGATTCTCCGGCACCGCTGTCACACAATTTTCCAGAGGAATCCAACCCCACAGATTGTAAACTCCTGCACCTTTCTTTGAGGTTTTCAGAATTCCTCCACCGCTCGGCACCTCCGACATGATTTCATGTACCCACTTTAATTCCCGAATTATTTAAATTACAATAAAAATATTCCTAAGAAGTTGACAATAGATGGAGGCTAAAAGTTTAGTCTACGTGTGCGGATCGATAAAACCTCGAAAACTGTGTCGTTTCCATTTCAGGTGTTATGAAAAGAAACGTGTTTCATTTCATGTCATGCAACTCTCGTCATTGCTCTTTTGTTGTGCCGGTTGTCATGACAACGCAGTGTCTTGACAATCAATGCTTTCTCTCTTGTTATTTGTTAGGTGGATGAACAAAGCCAAGTGCGATAATGGAAAATTGGATCAATTGTAAAATGCCGTTAAATGCCGTTATTATTAGAGACTGGATTAAGCTGCTTCCATTCGTGTTTTCTAAATTAATTAAGTTTTTAAGTAACATTAAATATTAAGTTGCTACAGTAAGTTGAAATTATAATAAGAGATTGACATTTACGGGGCACAGTGAGATTTTGTTTGTCACTTGGGAATTCTTTGGCCTTGAAATGAAATGATTTTTTTTGTCTCTGCCTTTAGTGCCTTTTAATAATGGAAAAGTTGAGAATGAACAATTGCCATGTATTTAGTAATTAATTAATTAATTAGGTTAGTTAATTGCACCAATTTGATTAGATTAGAATATTTTTTTAATTACTCAAATTAATTGCACCTCACATTCTAATTTAATTCCGTTTCGGTTTCATCTCGTTGAAATAATTTTCGGTGTGATTGCTAGTCTCGTCTTTTGGAATTCTTGAGTTTCATTTGATTTTGATTGAGGTTTCAAGCTCACTTTCAGACCTTCTTTAGATAATGGCGTTGCGGATCGTGCCAATCTTTTCAATTTCGCATTCCACTACGTCGCCTTTCTGCAATTCAAATCCAAGATAGACAAAATATTTAGCTTTTTTAACTTTAAAACACCTTTAATTACATTTCTTATTTTAATCAGAGATTGGGATCACACCTTGAGAAAAAATGGTGGCTTGGCAAACACGCCAACTCCGGGGGGCGTTCCAGTCAAGATCACGTCTCCAGGCAGAAGTGTGACAAAACTAAAAGAAAAAAATTAAATAAAAGATTTAAATCGCACTCAAAATTGAGAAAGATTAAATTACATAATGAAATTCAACTCGTTTTTGATTAACTGATTAATTAACTAGTTGGCTTACAAAGACATTTTCGAGACAACCGCGTCAATCCTGTGAACGATTTGATTCGTGTTGCTGTCCTGTTTCGTGGCACCGTTCACTCTGCACCTAAAATCGAAATAAAAATTAATTACTTCATACTTTGAAAATAAATATTTAATATTCTAATTATTGTAGTAATAATTCTTTGGAAACTGAATTATAATTCTGCTTACTTAATAGCAAGGTTATGGGGGTCGGGGATGTCCTCCTTGGTGACAATTTCCGGTCCCAGTGGACAGAAGGCATCCATCGCTTTGCCAATGAGCCATTGACCTCCGTTCCTCTTGAGCTGCCAGTCCCTGGCGCTGACATCATGGGCGACCGTGTAGCCGAGCACAAAGTCCATCGCCTTTTCCTTTGGAATATTTTTCCCTTTCTTGCCGATGACGACGGCGAGCTCCACCTCGTAGTCGAGTTCCTTGGTCGCCTCTGGATAGGGAATGGGGTCGTTCGGCCCCACGATGCAGCTCGCGAATTTGCTGAAGAAAATGGGCTCAAGGGGCACGGGGCAATTCTGCTCCTCGCAGTGGTCCTTGTAGTTCATCCCCAAGCAGATCACTTTGTCGCAGTCGGTTATGGGGGAGTGGAGGGTCACCTCTTCGTTTTTGTGTCTCGACTTGGATTGCAATTCCACGTCGACCAGTAGATTGGGCTCGTTCTGTAAAACTTCACGGAGAGATTTACACTCCGTCTCGAGAGCCTCGATGTGGGAGTCATCCTTGCGGAACCCCACACGCAGCCGTTTCGACGGGTCAGAGTTCACGGAGTACTGCACGAGTCTCATTTTGGAACCTCCGGGGATGGTTCAAACGATATTAAAAAAACTTTGCCTGTTGCTAGGCTGGAAAAGAAAAAAATCGTTCTCTTAAATAAAATGCTCGCAGCTGCCAGCTGCAGTGGTTAAATGGAAAGTGAGTGAATGAGCGAGGATCCACCCTCTTAAATATCATCTAGCTTTTGTATGGAATGAAATGATCAGCAGCTGAAAGCTGGACTGGAGATTAGCTGGAGCTGGATGCATATGATGAGTAATAGCTAATAAAGAACGTCAAAGTTAAATGAAGAGAGTAAAGTGATCTGAAGTGGTTCTCGATCGCAGATAACCTTTTACTTTGCCGAGGCCGAGATTGAAAATGATGGTGCTTGGTGCTAACGTCATCGCACTCAACTCGGAAAATTATGTACCTACCTACATTTACAATGTAAACACAATTAAGCCTTTAGTTACAAAAAGCTATTTAATTAGCTTATTCAAAAACGTTTCGCCAATCCTCTTAATCGGACAACTGCCGCTCAATCGGCTCACACAACACCTCGGCACCGGCATAAGCAATTTGTTTTTCTTTTTAAAAGCTTTAACTTTGCCCTGTCTACTCAATTAAATTTAACAATTTTTTAAAGGAAAAATCAATAATGATAATGATTAATAATCTATTGTAATAACTAAACGTTTTTTCACATTTTTATTTTTCAGGACGACTACGTTAATTACAACATGGGTACAGAACTGATTTTATGTTATTTACTTTATTTTCCCCCTGGTGCTTAACTCTTATTTAACTGTTGACTCATTCATATTTGACATTTCCACGTTTAGTTTTAACCATTCGCATTTTGTAATTTTGATGAAACTGGAGAAATTTCAAGTTTATAGAAGCACGATGGAAATTGCTAGCTACGAATAAACTAATTTCATTGAAATTAACATTAACATTAAGTTTGAAGGCTGACTTTTAACTATTAATTAATTATGCTAATTAATAAACTGCTAACATGATGAAAGCAGAGCCTAAGATTTTCTTTCTTTTAAATGTAACAGTCTACCAGGCTAAGCTATTCATTTGATTTACAATTAAATTGATTTATTTGTAGTTTGTGTTAAATTGATTACGCGAGGAACAGAGCTATTTAATTTAACTGCTCATTTTATTTCGCTGCCGCCTTCTTCTTCGGCTTCAGCATGGCAATCAAGATGAGACCCCCGACCACGGCGTACGTCGCTTTTGCAACCTTTTACAACAAAGCAGAATGAAATGAATATTTTTTAAAAGTTTATGGGCAGGGCAAAAAAAAAAAAAAAAATTAATTAAATAAGTGACGTACGTTAGCTCTGCCCCTCGTGGTAACAGAATTGAAAGTCTTGGCGAGTCCCTTAAGCTGGGCTTCTGCTGCTTCGTCGCCGCCTGCCATCTTTAAGTCTGCCCTAAGTCTCCTGCCAATTAAAAACACAAAAATAAACGCACCAGTTAAAAACCGTCAACTCTTAAATAGGCAAATAATGGACACTATTCACTACTTTTAATCATTAATTAACTACCTAAACAACCAATATTAAAGTGGTGAATAGTTATTTAAAAAAAGAAATCAGGTGAAATCCCTGTTTTTGAATGGCAGGTTATTTAACTATTAATTGCAGCAGCTGCATTTTAATTTAGGTGGATTGATAATTGGTGCAGTCTAATTCTAACTAAAGTCAGTAATTGCAACTCCATGCATTTATTACAAGCTAATTGATTTTGAACGGCCAACTTAAAGTGCAGTGCAGTTAAATACTGATAGGACTAATTAAAAATTAACTCCAGTTTAACTCAATAACTAATCCGTTATTCACTCACTACTCTTCCTACGATTACAATTAATTAGGTAATTTATTCTTAGTTAAATAAAGCGGCCTTCATCATTTCAGTTAGTTAACAAGTCAGGATTGTCTTTTAACTGAATAGGTTAATATAATGTTAATGGTTACTAGTAGCAGTTTCACTGCTTGTTAAATACTCACAATACCTAATTAGTGATTATTAACCAGTTAACTTACCTTGTTTAACTTTGAAGTGGAAAATGAGCGAAATTTGATGAAATCACTGGAAATTGTGGAAATGGCCGAATGAGGTGAAGTTGCGGTTTCCCAAGCTAAAAGCAGCTGCTGTGGCTCAATCTGCAATGTATAGAGATACTATCACATGATGTAAAATTTCTCTCTGGTCTCTTCTGCTGAAAAGGGAAAAGTGGTTTGAAGACGAACGGGCAGTGGACACATGATTCCGTGAGAGACTCCGACTTTGGGGCATTGTTCGACTCCACCACTCTCGAACAATGGAAACTCCTCTGGAAAAAGACATCGAGTTTTTTTTTTCGCACAACACCTGTCCCACATCGTCACATCAAAAAAGTATCATGTTGATGTTGGTTCTCAGTTGCCAGTTTCTCTCGTTTACTCGCCACTGCCAAGTCTTGTTTGCGCCAAGAAGATATTAATTGTATTTCTTGATATTTAATTTGAATTGACTAATTAACAGTGTAGTAATGTTTAAATGAGGAAGGCTGAGGAGCCGAGAATGTTTCGACCGCCACAGCTCGCGAATCCGTACATCGGACCGGAGGGTCTGAAAAGGACGCTCCAGCTTTTCTGCATTGACCTCAGCGGCACCATCCACATTGACAATGAGCTCACTCCGGACGCCAAGAAAGCTCTGGAAACGTACGCTTTTGAATTGCATAATTATTTACTACCAAACTATCTTAAACTATAAATGATTTAATTTTTAATGACTGCAATGACTAATTGCAGACTGGCGGAAAAAAAGATGCAGTTCAAGTTCGTGACGAACACGACGAAAGAATCTCGATCTCAGTTGGTCACTCGACTCAACAAACTCGAGTTGAACGTGAAGCAGGACGACGTCTTCACCTCGCTCTCTGTCACCAAAGATTACATCATTAACAAGAGTGAGTGTCTGTGGTAATTGTAGTTAAGGTTTATTCAACTTAAAAAATAATTTTTCTATTTCATTTGCGTATATGATGAAGAGCTGCGACCTCTTTTTCTTGTTGATGAACAAGCCATGGAGGAGTTCGAAGGTCTCCAGGCCGACTCGCCCGACTCCGTCGTCATTGGTCTTGCAAGGGACAAGTTTCACTACGACAACTTGAACAAAGCGTTTCGGTAAGTTTTTAATATTTTTTCAAAATCCACAATTAATTCAAATTAAAAGATCTGATTTTGATTTTTAATACTCAGGGTGCTAATGCAGAACAACAGGAACGAAGGTCAACTCGTGGCAATCCACAAAGGTCGCTTCTTCAAGGAAAAGGACGGACTTTCACTGGGACCCGGCCCTTTCGTCGAGACGCTGGAGAACGCGACTTCTCGAACCGCTGTGGTGATCGGCAAGCCAAACATCAACTTCTTCAACGCCATCGTCAAGTCTTGCAGTGTTCGACCCCGGGCCAGTATCATGATTGGAGATGTATTTACAAAACAATTAAATTATTCATTCTGTGATTATTTTTCAATTACAACTTTAAAACATTTATAGGATGTCAATGACGACATTGTGGGCGCCCTGACCGCAGGAATGAATGCCTGTCTCGTGAAAACCGGAAAATACCAGGAGGGCGACGAACAGACGCTTTTCGTCCCACCTGGCGAGATCGTCCCAGTTCCTGTGTCAGAGAGGGCTCTCGTCGTTTCCACCTTCGCCGACGCCGTTCGTCTCCTCACTTAAACCCTCGCGATCCCCTTTTTTCGTGGTGATGGTGACTTCAACTTGTACAAAAGAAAACTAGTTTAGTTCACGGTGTCCACGGTTTTAGGAATAAGAAGGGCCACAAAACGGAAGTTGGATCGTACATCATTATTCGGCTACGTCCAAACACAAATGAAAATGCAAATGTCTAGTAAAATGTCAACTTTATTATGGAACAATGCAACGTTTAACGTAACGTGATATATTTTAAGTATAATTAATGCGTGTTAAAAAAGTTAATTTAATTAATGTAGTTTGTATGAAGCAAGTGGTCAGTTTTTGGTAGAAATTAGATTAATTCACGTGATTTTTCCAGATTAAAGTGGAAAATGAAATGCTTTTGAGTTGTTTCCAATTTTAAAACTCCTTTCGCACTTTGCTGTGAATTTTTAAAGTCCGATTTTTAATTAATGACAGAAACAGAATGAAAATGAACGATCCGCAATTGTTTGAAAGAAAAGTCCTTTTTTAAAGAATACCAATGAGAATTTAAGACTGATTTCATTGTTTTGAAGTTTTTAATCAACTTTTTCTACACCACCATTTTTATATCACAAGATCACAAGAAATAACGAGAATGCAATATTTTTTCGTCAAACCTTATTAATTTAAGTCAGTAAAATTCTCCATCTTTTCAAACCGAAAAGATTTTCTTTCCTTTTTTCTCTTTTTGTAGTAGAAAATTTCTGAATTGTTCTTGAATAGGACGTTCTTGAATCTCTGTCCTTGAATGATGTAATAGTATTAAAGTTAAGTAACGAAAAATACTTGAAACACCGACAACACAATTTTCAGCCATCTTTACAACGCTACTTACTTAATTAACATTGAATACTTTAAATACTAGAATATTTAATTAAGATTTGTATTGTTGTCCTCTGAAACGTTTTTAATTGTGCAACGAACGAACGAACGTGAAACCCTTTTCTGTAAGTTAAAGTCAACAGTAAACAGTAACAATGCGGTTAATTAATTAATTAATTATGCATTTTTAAAATTTGTATCAACATTTTATTTTACAAATTGATCACATTTTTTGAAACAACACGAACATTCTCGGCTATCGGCTAAGTACGTGTTTATAAATACATACGTCATTCTGCGACGATAACGATTTTTAACGACAAAGATAATTAATTCATAATTATATCATGTAAAATCTACTTTACTTAATTTTAATTGCTACGTTACGTGCTAAAACGTTTGTACAATCTACAAGTTGATTGATTTGAAAGTGGTCAGATGAAATAGAATTTACAAACTATTTTATATACATGCAGTATACAACAACGGTTTTTAGAAGAGTCGCTCGCCGTTTTTAACGTTGGTTACGGTTACGGTTACAAATACAAATTTCTTCGTGGTTTACAAACAACCGGGTACACACGCAGTTTCTGAATCTTTTCTACGGTCTACTTACAACAATCAAAATCACAATTTAATTATAATTATAATAATCATGAGTATGTAATGATATTTAACTAATTGATGTAATCTATTTTAATCTTTGTTTGCAAAACTGAAAAGCTCCGCTCACGTCAAAAGGAATCAATCAAAAACTTAAATGTAATACTGTCCCAATTAAAAATGTTAACTTTTTTTCTTCTTGCTTTACTCAAATTTATATCTCATTAGTTAAATTTACTCGTGATTAATTTACACACTAAATACTATAGTAGTGATTATTTAATTAATTTCTCGTCTTTTCTCTGATTATCATGAATTTCTAAAAAATTGGTAACATTTTTTTGTCCCACCCAAGAAACGATTTTTTTGTTTGTGCTCCCGTGTTAATAAATAATTAGAGTGATTTTGATTCCTTTGAGATTGATTGATTGCGCACAGTTTCGTTATTGGTTGTTTACCTCAGTTTAACAAACTATTCTAAACTTTCAATGCAAAGTCTAATTAGTTCACATTAATTGTAGTTATGTTATAGTTACATACGCTCGCTTTGTTTAGTTAATTTATAATTATCGTTTGACTGAGCCGAGAACAGTGGTGCAAGCTAAATCGCCTGTTTTCTGTATTAATAAACTAGCGAATGATATTATAATTTATTTGAAACATAATTAAAATGAAAATAAAACTGTGTAATTTAATTCCAGTAGGAGACGTTTTATACGTTCAAAAAATAAGTCCTTTAATTCTCCATGTAATTTTTGTGCTATATTTAATTATACCCAAACTCTAAATAATTAAATCAAACATTTACAGTTACAATGTTGGTAACAAAACCATCACTTAATTGAGTTACCTAATTGTAGTTAAGTAAAGGAGTCACTTCATTCACCATTAACATCAACAAAAATTTCTTGCTCCAACTTAAGTCAAGAAAGGATCCACAACAAAAAAATGCGTCATGAAACGAACCGGAATGGAATTGAATCAAATTATCTTTTAAAAACAAAATAATTAATTGCTTATTTAGCTAATTGCGAAGGAAAAAAAACGATGAATGAAATCATCGAATCAAATAAATAATCCTTTCTTCTGTGTGTCGTCTCAGTGATTACATGTTTGAGCAAGTAGGAAAATAATGCAGAGATTTGATTGATTGCGTTGATTATAACGGTAACAAAAGAATGCAATGATAATGATAATTAAAATTAGTTAAAGATAGTCAAGCTTGACTTTCTCTATTTAACTTGGCATCTTGACGTGGTCGTGGTCAACAATTTTCCATCTTTTCGAAAAGGCACATGATTTCAATATGTACACATTCTTAAAGTCTCCACCATCTAATTTAATTAACTAAGAATAATTAGTGTCCACCTGCAGTCACAACAACCTCATTTGGCGTCGTCACCTGCGACACTGGAACAGTGGACTCAGATCCGGTGGGACTTAGCGGCGGCGAGCTGGACACCGAGGAGGCGGCTGTCGGTGTTCCGGAGTGACTCTCCGGTTCCGGCGGTGTTCTCGTCATGATGCGAATGAGGTTCCTGTGGACAGTGACCCGAACCGAGGGTTGGTACCACAGCTCGCCGTCGCAGTTCCACACGCTGTGCATTTTCTCCCGCTTCTGCGAGTCACAGCCGCACACCGGAAACCCCACGTCCGGGCTGATGTCGTCGGATTCATTTTTCGTCGACCTCGACGGAGAGGATTCCGCGGACGAGGGCGACTTGCAGCACTGCACCGGGGTGAAGATGAACTCGTCCACTTTGTACCTCTCCACGAATGGCAAAGCAAACTGGAACGAAAAACGTTTTTATAAAAATTGCAAAAATAAACTGGGCCAGGTCACAGGTCAAATAGAATTTTTCTCTTACGGCAGTGCGACTATCTCCAGCGGTTCTGAGGAGATACTGGAGATGCTTGAGGCGGCTCGCCTTGCGAATGAGGATCAGATCAATGTGACCATCGGCGAGATGAGCAAAAGGGGCCATTCCTAACGGGGACAGGGCGCAACGGCAGCTGATGTTTGCTCCAGATATTCCAAGGAACTTCCCTTCCACCCGTTTCCACTCGCCGTTCTTGGACTCGAGTCGATGAGCGGCGGACACGCAGTCATCGCAACAGTTGCCTCCAACACACTGCGTCGGGATCTTCCGGACAGAGTCATCCACACACACTCGCATGTCCACACTTCCCTCGTACGTCGCATGGGACATGAACTTGCGGAATCCTGCAAAAACACGCAAAATATCAACGAACTCATTCCAACTCGCTCCACTTCCGGGAAACTCTTCTTGTGTAGAAAAATATCTGCCTACTATGTAACTACCTACCAGCGACATCGTATCTCTTTGGACCCATCCAGCGCAGCCTCTCCGAGTAAACCATGGTGTCTGCCAAGTGGCCGTATGACATTTGACCCACGATGAACCTGCTGATCCCGGAGTGATTGTGAATGGCGGCGACGTCGAGCGGGGCTGCGCTGCCCAGGAGAATGTGAATGATTGCCGTTTGGGGGTCGTCGGTTCCGTGCAGGGTGAAGGCCAAAGCGTTGCTAGATCCGGCGGGGATGACGGCGACGGGAATGGAGGCGGGTTGCAGGTCGCCTTCGTCGATCGCCTTGGAGGCGGCAAAGCCTCTGGTGAGGAGTCCAGTGACGACCTCGCAGATGGTGCCGTCGCCTCCGACACCCACGACGACATCGTACTCCGCCATCTTCTCGTCGGACATGGAGGCGAGCGCCTCAGTGGCGTGGTTCCTCCTTTGCGTGTTGATCACAGTGGCTTTGCAGTCGCAGAGTTGGAGCAGCGGCTTCACCTGGCGCTCGAACATTTGCACGCCTTTTCTCTTGCCACCGTATGGATTCACGAAGAAAAGGAGACTCCTCGGGCGGTGGCTGAGGGCGCTGAGGAAGTTGGTGAGTGCCTGGTGCCACGTGTTCAGCACGGGGTAATCCGCATGCGACAGCTGGATTCTCGAGCGTGTCCACTTGGCCGTTTCTCGAACGCGCTGACTAAAGTGGATCGTGAGGTGCTGGCCAGAGCTCGAGTTGAACAGCCCGGAGGACTCGAGCTGACCCGACTTGTCCCACAGTCCGCAAAGGCCACTCGACCCTTTCCTTTCTCCATCTTTGTGAGTAGCTCCAGAGATTTTGAGCGAGTCCTTTCCGCTCACGTTGTTGTTCTTGCAGAGAAGCTCGACAGCGAGGATGTCCTGGATTCTCACTTTCATCCACTCGGACATATCCTCAGTGCCTACGTGGAGAAAGAAAAGTCATCTCATTTCATCTCTGCGGATTTTCGTGTGACCCCCTTTTCTTCTTGCTCAACCCGACCTCAAAAACTCTCGTCTGCAAAGCCATCTATAGCATCACAAGATGGGATCTACCTACTTCCATATTTATCCACTCTCTTTGCTTCTGCTGGGATTATTGTATTGTAGTAGCGGAATAAAATAAATGTGCAAAAAAAAGATTTTCGCACAGTTCCACTAAATCAAAGCCCTCTTCTACTGCTTGTGCTCTGTCTGTTTCTGGCTACGACTCTGAAATGAATTGACTCTAGCTGAGTCCAACTGAGCTGAAGCTGACTCGAACTCAAACTCTAGTGAAGTCTCAGTTTTGCCTTTGCTTCACGCTCTACTTCGTCCCCGAAACGAGTGAATCTAAGCGAAATGAGACTTTTTGGCTCTACATTTCTAGTCTAAAATAAACCTGCGTTTCTCTGTAGAACTAAATAATACAACAAAATGGAACGAAATTATTATTTTTATTTCGTGGCTCACATTCGTTCTTATCTTAGACTAGATATCTACTTATCATGGAAAAAGATCCAAAAAAATTGGTGAAAATAAAATTTTTTTTTCGCAGGCAATATTAAAATAAATGGGCTTTCGGTTTATTAGGAAACGTAGGGAAGGGAGGTAACAAAAATGCCATGAGAAAGAGCAACCCAAAACGAAACTAAACAAGGGATTAAATGGCGTGGAAAAAAGAATTTTAGTTGCATGGAATAACAGCGAGTATGAAACTGAGATGATTTACGTGGAAAAAACAGGTTTTTTATATCATAAGTTTCGTGTTACTAAAGTAAAGCCGAGCTTGAGATTCATTTAACTAAAAAAGCTGTCGTGTCATGATCATGACGTCAAAAAATGTTTTTATAGGGGTTCAGGGAATTCTCGGTGTGTCCCTAGGCAGAGTTTCTAGTATAAAACTCTTTTTTACAGCTCCTTTTCATTGTGGATAAGAAAAAATGTAGCTAATTGTAATTAAAGCGTGACTCTTCTATAGTTAGTTAGTATTAGATTGTAGTATGTAGATACCTCGTTTCTTTGGACACCATGTGAGCTGGTGCTGGAAGAGCAGGACGGAGTGGGGCGAGTTGCCAATCTGGAATGTCTCCTTGAGCAGAGCTCCGCCTTTGCTCATTGTTGCTCCGGCTATTAAAATCACGTAATCACTTCCAGTGCCAGCGAATCGAAAATCCTCAACGGCACGTACTCAGACCTGATCAAGATTTTTTTTCTAGAAAATCACAATCGCAGTTTCAGTCACTCCAGCTTCTCCGTGATCATCGAATTCCACACCCACGACATCCACGTCACCCCGAAGCACATTGAGCCTAAAAAAGATAATTATAATTGTAGAAAATTAGAAACTTCCACTTTTCATTTCTACTCGGAATTCTGGGGCATCCTGAGACGAAACCAATATGCCAATAGACCGTGTAATGTTTTGCACCAAAATGAGCCCTGTCAGTGGCAACCGTTCAATTTTTTCGCAGACACTGATAAATAATGATAAGCTCAGTATTTCCATTCTCGATAAGATATTATTTATTATTACGGTGCGATAAAGATAATGATAATTGACTTGGTTACCTGATGCTAAGGTAAGTGACTAGAGCAGAACATTCAGTTCAGTTCAGTTATTTACCATGTTCGTGTCAGTTTCAGTACACGAGTACTCTACGTATACGTACATTGCTATCATCGATGGACACAATTAACATTAACTACATACCACCATCCAAACTGAACTCAGCTCTGTCTCAACTCATGCTATTTTTTATTATTGTTATTATTTCGCGTGGGAAATTTTCGCATGCCGTCTTTTCCTCTTAATTCCATGTCAGTGATAGCTCGCTGCTATAATAATGTACAATTTACTTATTCAACTCAACTCCATTTCATTCCAATTCCAATAACGTAAACGTAGTGAATTCAATTCTATCTACGAACCTTTAACTTTAACGCTTCATTTAACAACAGTAATGGAAATGTCAGCGAGACCGGCATCATTTTTTTATTTTTGTGTGTAACGTTTATTGCTAAGCAACAACATCGAATCAAAACCCAATCCAATCATTTGCATAAATTGTGCGCACAAATCTCCACATTTAAAATGATTTTTGTGAGAAGAGTTACTAACTTATTTTTAAATAAATTTGCACGCCATCCTCATCATTACAAGCATAGCATAGCATTGACAAAGAAAAAGTCATAAAAATCTTTTTTTTTTCTGCAGAGACTCGTCGAATCAGCGAGACACTAGAGACAAGCAATTTTTTACTGTATAAACTTATATAACACAGATAAGTAAATAATTGAATAAAATGTCTTCATTTCGTTGACAATGCCGATGACAGCGAGCAGGAGGTTTTTTCGAACAGTTGACAAATCTCAACTCACTCACATTATTCAGTACTGCCAGAATGAGAATGTGAGTGAGCTTATTAAATTTTATGGGCTTTTTCGACAAGAAACCGTGATAACAGAAATTGATAAGCATTTTTATGATTAGTTCATATTAAATATTAAATAATTGCTGTTGCATGATGAACAAGATGAAAAAATGGGAAAACAAAAGCTCGCCGTTTTTTTTCTACAGACAAAACAAACAACGGAGATGACAAAATCTTTATTGACGTCGTCGTCGTGTGATGTGTGTGTATTTAAAAAAGTACTTTGGGACTTGGGTAAACAAATATTTGAATCGATAAGCTAAAGTTAAACTCGCTTCAGCGACATTTTTTAGTGGCGGCCACGTACTTGGTTTCTTCTTGTGATCCAAGTGATCGCAATGCGATTCATAATTAGATTTGGCTTAGGTAAATTTAATTAAGATATTTAAATGCACATTGTCATCGTCATTGAATTGAGATTGCCGAGTGTAAAAAAGCAGTTAAAAAGCCATTAATTAAGATAAAGATAGATACAATTGTCTTCAACAACTTAATTACACTTCCAATATGTCCACTCCAACTCTGATTTTACGACTCGTGCGAAAGTTTTCGATTGATTCCCTGCACAACCTTTAATTATCAGGGCTATTAAACTACGCTAAGTTAACAAACATCTTTTAAGCCGCTTACAAACACAAACATGACATCAGCGCTAAATCTACTAAACCACCGTTTTGCAAGATTCGTCATCTTTTTTCAAGAAAAAAAATTAATAGTTAGTAGTAAATGTGAGTAAACTATAATATTCCATTTTTGCCTTTTTTGATTACAGTTGTGGTGGTGGTGAGCTCTCAGCCTCAGCTCTGCATTTTTTTCCACCAAACATTTTATTTATGCATTTATGCATTTTCATGAATTGCACAGCTTGCAAAAAATATTCCGTCAGAATTAAGTGGAGTTGGTAGCTATGTGCTTTAATAGTTTTAGTTACAGTTTTTCGTTGCATCATCCTCATTATTATCGTCACCACATCACCACGCTACATATCAAATACATACGTAAGTCAATTTACCACGCGATGATTACTTTTTCACGATGAAAAATAAACGTGTACAAGTTTTGCATCAGAAATAAAATGAAATGAAAAGGTGCTTTAGTCCAATAATGTAATGCTCTATAGCTAAATATGTTCAATTTTGTTACTCAAACGCTCATTTTTGTCTTCGAAGGAAACAGTAACAATACAAAAAATAAATTTGAGTAGAATCTGTACCAAAGTTTAATTTTCGCCGCTGCTACACTCGAGCGAGCTTTTGTTGATTTTGAGTTTTTTTACAGTGTTCATCAGTTCAGTTCAGTGAGTGAGACTCATTTTGTTTGTTTGCTTGCATTTGCGGTTTGATGGTTTCATTTCATACTCTGTACTTACAAAGTACTGAAGTATTATTAACTGTAAGTAAAGTAATGTAATGCTTTAATAGTAAATGGGGCTGCGAAATGACCGCCGTGAGCCTCTTGACTTGCGAGATGAAATTGAAGCCACCAAAAAATTCAGAGGTACTTCATCTTAACTGTGAAACTTGTTATTAATAATGCTGTGTACTACTACTGTCTCAATCTTGTTATTTTATTCAGCCTGCAAAAAAAATTATTCTTGAATGACGTTTCTCTTGTGTATCTATGTAATAGTAGTTTGTTAGCAACTCATGATTAAAATGAAGCAAGTGAAGAAATTTAACAGGTGGATGGGATGAATTAGAAATGCAAACCGCTTACAGAACTGAAGCGACTTTTTTCTTTGCCGTTGGCGTCACTGGCGTCAGAGTGCCATAATGCACCCTGTTGAAATGCAGTTGATTTTCATGCGTGCGCCTTGCAAATGAAAAACTCGCATAACCAAAAAGAATTTGTCAATGATTTTCTCAACTCACAAATTTCTGCCTTTTGCTTGACATCCTCATGTCATCGTGACTATTTATGTATGAGTAAGAAGAAACATCTGTCTATATGGATGCATGTTGTTGAAATGAAATTCCTGGCTCTGCTCTTGATCAAAATATTTTTATTTTTCTGAAAACATGCATCGTATGAGAATTAGTGGCGGCGCCGGAACCAGATAAAATCAGCGTGTTTGTTTTGCGATTTGCGAAACGAAGCGAAGAAAAATTTACGGTACGATGATAATGTTGAAGGAAACCGAAGATTTTGGTTGAAACTCAAACTCATTGCGATGATATGATCCCAGTGCGAAAATGTTTTTGCAGGTGGTGGTGCATACAGTAAATATGGAGCTGGCGCCTTGTCACAGTCATTGCCTTACGATTTACAAAGTTTAGGGTTAAAACTGACGAAACGACTAGAAAGCGGAAGCCGACAGAGAAATGTGCTGTGATGTGAGGTGAGATGACGCTGGGTGGGTTTTTATAGCTTGGATTTTTATTTACGTTTTTTACTGCTCGTCAACAGATTTTTATTACTTACACAAACAAGATGCTTAATAAGAACAGAATTAAAATGTGAAGCGATCTGAATGTGACGTGAAAAGTAGGTTTTGAGTTTGTGACTGGTTCAACGGTTCAAGATCAGCCTAGATTTTCTTTATTATTAACTCATTCTCATTTCGCATCTTGCAAAGAAAAAAAAACTTTTTATTTTCTCTGTCGCTACATTTATTACTGCTGTAGGTAAAGTTTCACCTCGAAAAATTTATTCGATCATGAAACCATCTTTTATGTGCTTTAGACTAGATTTAGACTAAGATGATCCACGTCCACCTACATCTCTACCGTTTCATTTCAGGTTCGAGTAATTTTTATTTATTTTATGAGGTCTTCGATTCGATTTGGAATACTTTTTCATTTCTTCAGTGCATTGAAAGAAAAAAATTAGATATGATTCGATTGAATTTTATATTGTTGCCTGACAATTGCATTGCATTGCGTGCACAACCTTTTGATTCGACTCAATCATAAATAAACGCAGATCCAAATGATTACTAGAGTTTACAATAATATCTAGGTAATAAAGTACATATTTGATTCGAAGAGAAATTTCATTAACTTTTTTGAACTTTGTAAAATGATTATTGTATTATGATGTGATGTGATGTGAATGTCTCAACTTTCAAGTCTCGAGACTCTCCAAGGTTCAACCTCATCGGCGTCGTTAATCAAAGACGAGAAGAAAGTCAATAAAAACTTGTTGAGGAGACTTCCACTTAAATTTTTTTGCTGTCAAACCTCTACCAAGTGAATCAAACTGAGCCCAGAAAATGACTCGAGACTCCTCCGCTCGACAACTCACCCACATTTTGTTTTCAAGAGAGATTTAAAAAACATCAACATTTTTTGGGCAATGGGCAATGACCCAGAAAAGGGGAAACGAAATTTTTACTTTGACATTTTTCCCCATCTTGCCAAGAAACGGCTTTAATTCCACTCACTCGAAATCAATCAGAATTCAGAAATGAATTTTTGCCTTGAAAAAGCAATTTCAAGGAAATGAAGATGAAGACGAAGGGAAAGTTGAGAGAGAAACGCCCACGTTTTGTAGTTTTCATCTAAGAAAAAGAGAATTTTAGAACGACATGAAGGACTTTAAGAGCTCCATTAAAAATCAAATGGAATCAAATAAATCCCATGACATGTTGAAAGAGGAGCTGAATTAAAAATGGATGAAATGAAGCCTTTGCTGTTGTAACTTTGCCGGTTTCAAATTTGTCAACATTTTGTTGACTTTTCCATTCTCCACATGGTTTTTATCTTTCATTTCATTCCATTCTGCTCTGATGTCTGCTGATGAAAATGCAGAAAAACAATTCATTCATTCATTTATTGAGCAGAATTTTGAGTGTGCCTTTTGAGATCGCGTTTCTCATTTGATTTGATTGAGAAGCGAGTGCTTTTTCATGTTTTCATTGCACGTTTATTTTCGTCTGCTTCTCCAACAAACAAAACAAGAAGACCAAGAAGAAACGTGCGTAGGATATAAAAATGTGTGTAACAAAAATCCTTTGCCTTTGCAATGTGCGATGCATTTTCCTTTCGTTTTTTATTCGCAATCACAATTTGCCAAGGCAAAGCCGGACTGTAAAGTCTGTAAACATCCCTTGCTTTTTGCTTGCCCTGCCTTTTTCTGCATTGCATCAGTAACAACGTAGCAGCATCAAACCAATTCTCAGAGTCGTTCCTGCCTTCACTTTTTCTTTCTTTTACAATAAATACCACTTTTATTTGCAAAAAGCTCGAAAGAAAACAAAAACTCTCCCGCTGACCCACTTCGCTTCGAAATAGAAAAGGAAACTAGAAAAAAGACGGAGATTTATGCTACCAACTCCAACTTTGCTTGTTCTTCATTATTAAGGATCTCGGCAACATAGGAAAAAATATTTAACGTCCTCTTCCGTTTTTTATACTTTTAGAAAAGTTTTTTATTAGCATCGTGTAATGAAACGTTGTGATTGTGCAGCTTTTTAATTATGATAACATTACGATGATCGTTATCATTGATCAAGTAATTGAGATCCGAGAAGGAAAAATTGAATTGAATGCGGTAATGCGTAAGAAAATTAACGACCGATCAAAATCCCCTGATAAAAATATCAGACAAACGATAGTTAACAAAGATGTTTTAATTATTTAATTGATCTGGGTCAGTCATGACTCATGATGTTGAGAGATATGTAATTGTATATTGTAGGGTTTTACAATAAATTTGTAGAAAAAAAAGGGAAAAAAAGTTTTCAGCATTACAGAAGGAATTCAATGGATTTCCTTGTCGGATGTGAAAATATTGTAATTATGCAGCGCGACTCTGACAAAATATGATAATTATGTACATTCTTATTGTTATTCTAATTCATGGTTGTGCTTGTCCTTATGCAATAAGCAACTTGAAATGTAAAGTACAAATGTACATAATTAGTAGCATAATTGTAATGTGAGTCAAGTAAAACATTAAAATTTAAAACTTATTTAACAAGTCTGAAAAGAGAAATTGACGTATTCGCAAATCTCACCACTTTTAGCAACATGCTAATAATTTCTCTACCTATTTCATTATTTAAAACTTGTTAGTTAGAGTGTGACAATGCACAGTTATTTTAGAGGTTCTCCCAGCCCACAAATTAACATCACATTTTACTTGTTTTTGTTTACACGCTGTCATCGCATCGCATCGCTGTAATCATTTGCAATCCTGTAACTACACCATACTTACAATAACTGTCCAAGTAAACAAAAATAAAAAACGTTTAATTTACATTCTTCATCCAATTAGTAGAGATTTAATACAAGACGAGAAAACATTTTTCCCAGGCAGAGTTTATTTATTGCGTAATAATGGTAAATAACAATAATAAAAAAAACAATGAATAAATAATGAATGCATTACTTTGGCAAAGTAATAATTGGCAATTTATGGAAATAATTAATTAGTATTTACTATATACAAGGGACCGCTTTTGTTTTAATGCTGAAAAATTGAACGAAATTGCATTAATCCAAACCGTGTAAATATTGAAACGAATTTATATGAAAAACGGAAATGGCAGACCGACTATGTCTAAAATAATGATGACTCAGATTTTTTTACCCCGTAAACCTAAGCTAACTCGTTAATTTATTAACGTCTGCTTGCCTGCATGTGCATTATGTTTTGTGATTCCCCGTAACAATTTTTTTTGCATTGCGGATGGAGAATGGAGAGGTGACTCGCATTGCTCTGACTGCCTTTCTCCGTAATTCCATTTCCACATGGATAATTCGTGTTCCGTTCCATGTTCCAGGCTTTCCCGGTATTATTTTCTGCAGGAAAAAGCAGGGAGCTTTGTAATATTATTATTTGGAAAGAAGAAAATGGTGTTGGATAGAGCGGCATTTATTATGAAAATGCCTGTACAGAATTAAAAATGGATATAAAAAAGTTGCTTTTATCTCTACAAAACTACTCGCTCTGCTTTTCTCTCAATTTTCATTTTAACCGAGCTCCCGAGTTTCATTTAGCATAAAATGAAGAAGGAAGGGAAAGTTTTCGGAGAGAAATTGAAAGCAGCAGGCAAGGACACGGAACAAGAGCGAGAGACTTGACTAGAGTGGAGGGAAAAGATGGAGAGATGAAAATGAGGTGATATTAACTTTGATATTTTCTCCAGGATAAAAGCAGTTTCCGCCCGAGACTGAAGGCTGAGGATTGGCACTTTGGAGGAAACTGTGCAGAGCAGGTTTCTTGCCTCATCATTACACTACTACATTACCTTACATTAACCAAACCTAGATGCATAATGCACACAGCCCAGCTTTCACATCCACATCCTCCAGGACCAGGAGATCGAGATCCAGGAGAAAGTGGAATTACGTGAGCAGAGTCTCCTCACTCACTCGAGCCCGTTTCACATTCTAGCAACCTGGATGAGAGACTCTGAGCTGCAAAAATCGATACACTTTTCCACTCGCTCTCACTCTCATCTCACTTCGCACCGTTGCCATTCTCCACTTGTTTTCATCGAATGAGGGCCGCCGTGGTGTGTTCGAGAAATCCCACCTTCGACTCAGGCTCACTCCTCTCAAGTGAAAAGCGACTTTGTACTTTTCAACTCCATTCACCGTCACAATCGCCTCCCTCCACAAGACAAGACAAACGACAATAAACAGCAGAAAAGAAAGCGCTCTAAAAATATGCCTATGTACATAGGCCGGTAGAGCGAGAGCCTCGAAACTTTTTCACAATCCCATTTTGGCAAACTCTTAAAAAATGAAATAAAATCGATGTTGATGCTACATACAAAAAGTATGTTGAGTGTGTTTGTCAAGTTTGTTGTTTATGGGCGATGTGAGGCATGCGAAATATTTAATATGTGCCAACATCGATATTCATGTTGATGACTTGAATTGCTTTCAGAAGAAAAAGGCTGAGTGAGTGCGGATTTTTATGGATTCATTCAATAATTTCTCGCTCGCTTTTCCCTTTGTTTTTTTTACTGTGCTACGCTGAAACTATTCTAGTTGTGACCTCGCTTGGCTCAAACTTGCCTGAAAAATTATTTTTCCCCTGAATGTCGATACAATTGCGATGACGACACTCTGGACATGAACCGCTTTTTTCTTTTGGTTTTACCTTGGTTTTTTTTGGGTAGGTGGACAAAGGCAGCAGGAACACACAGAGAAGAAAATGATGGTATAGTATTGTCGATATTTACAGTAATGTGGTGTGGTGTAACGATGTACAACGTAAATGTTCGTACTTATCGCTTTATTATTTCTCCAGTCTCTTTTTATTTCTTCCTTATGTATTCCTGGCTGGAATAAAAAAGGCAAATGGCAAGTACTTAAGTGGGTGAGTGAGAAAATGGCTCAAGTGCCTTCCCTCTTACAATCGATAAAATCAATCGATCGATTGAACAAATTGGGAGAAGAAAAAGAAACGAGACGTCAAAGAAAAGTATTCATTTCTTTCTTCGAAGGGAAATGAATGCGGAAGAGAAACGAAGAAGAAAAGTGAGAAAATGGCAATGAAAAGATAAGAGAGAAATCGGTGGAGAAAAACATGTATGTATTTAGTTGATTCGCATCGATGCTGAATGCGAGTGGGTGGCAAATCGCGATTTTATTTTGGTCATTTAAAACACTAAAATGTCAAGTTGACGATTCGGGCACGAACGACTAAACTCAATTTCCATTGAACTTCCCCAATTTCCTTTCAAATACTTAGCCTTCACTCACGCAATTTCGATAAGAATAAGAATGCGTCGACCGAATAATGAAGGAAGGAAAATGTAAAAAACATCATCATAATAAATAATAAAATTACTCTTTTACTGGGATGACCTTTCCCATGTCACTGGTGACTAGTAAATAAATACATTACCTAGACAAAGTGGAGTGACCAGTTTGTACCGTATGAAATATGAATGTGTGAATAAATATTGAAAAATTCATTTTTAGCCATTTTTAAGACTAACAAATAAATAAAACTAGAAAATGAAAATATTTCATTGTTTTGTTATTGCTGTGTCTGTGTGTGACCACGATCACACCACCAGCCCACAACCACAGAGCCACAGAGCCATCAAATGAGATCCTAGTACATGAGTATCCGTGGGAAGAGGAAAGAGCGAGACAATGAAATTTTCATTTTCATCTATCGCACAGGAAAAAATATTTATGAGTGATAATTAATAATTTCTTCTCGACTCTTCCTCATTTTTCTGCACAATGGGGAAAAAGTGAAATGAAGCGATTATTTTTATTTACAAGTTAGTGTCATATTTGAAAACCCCATAAACCAGGATGCCAATTTGACGGTGATGGTGATGAATCACAGCGTCCACTAACAAAAAAGACGAAATGGAGTAAAAAGTGCAACAATGTGCGAAAACGAGTGATGTACGTATAAATACTTGAGATGAGTTGCGAGCTGCAATAAAAATTGTGGTCACTATCTTGATTCTCTTTTTCAGCCGAGAATAATAAAAAATGGGATGTGATGCGGATGTTTAGGATGGTGTCGTATTAGTAAAGTGTCAACAAGACAATGACTGCTTGTGCTAGTGCAGAAATTCTGTTTTTGTCTGCGTGCTCTTTTCATTCCGCACGATTAAAAATGACAAATGAAGTGTTTCTCTCTCGGTCTGTGTCACTCTCAGAGACTGTTTGCGATGTGTGCACACACTTTTTTATTCATTTCCCCTGGCACTTTTTTTTGTTACAGGATTGCACACAATGGGCTAGTTAAATTGACCCGTGTCTGTTTGTGTTGTGCCTGTTTTTTCTTCCTCCCTTTAATTATTACCAGCACCGTTTATGTACCACTACCACGTGCATTTCAATTCTTGTCGCTCTTAACTCAACTTTTATTTTTTTTACACACAATTTGCTTTTTTATTTTTGTTTCATTGTTGCTTGCGCACACATACATAGGCAGAGGCAGGCAGGTCAGGTCACGAAATTATGATTTTTAAAATTGTGTGACCCAGTGAGAGATTATTATTGTAATTGATTGTTATTTTCGGAAAGTTTTCTATTTTGGGTTCAAAAGTCTGCGTCTATTGTATATTCTACAGAATATCGTTTTGTTCCAATTAGCTGAGCCAAAATCGAATCAACACTTTTCTTGCTTATTAACAAAGTTGACAATTCACAATGGCAGTTGACACACACATCATGTAATTAAGTCAGAGACACACACAATAGCAATAATTAAATTCCCACGACGTTTAGCACTAGCATTGTGTTGTGTTGTTAGAATTATTTAGATGTCTATGTGCAAAAGCGCTTGGTTTGCATAGGAAGTCTTTCAGTGAAGTGGTATAAACCTAAAACTGTACAAAACTTGGCTGAGACGTTTAAAAAAAGCTGATGCGAGTGAGGACAGAAAACCGTCTAATTAAGCCATTTATAATTGTACGCTGCTAATGCTGTTAATTAAGGCTTGTAGCCATCATATCATCATTATCGTTATAATATACCATACCACAAAATTCCAACAAAAGAGCAAAAAAATAAAATGAAATTATTGGATAGAAAAGCAAATTAATTGGTTTCATTTTTCAATTATATTTATATGCATAATTTTGTCAACGCTGAAGCTGAAATGTAATCCCTGTTTGTTGGAGATATTCCCATTTCTTCATTCAATTACGACTTTATTTATTTATTCAGGCAGAGGCCTGTCTGTACTAGGAAAATTACATCAGCTCCGTTCTACTATTTATTTGTAGAGATGAAGGAAAAATCCTTGGTGAAATGGTAAATAATGTGCATTTTCTATCTAATTTACATGAACAGTGAACACACACGTCTTTCTATTTCTCTCACTTTACTCACTTATGTACTTACAGTATCATAGCATTATCATTCTCATTACAATCACCATGTCCATTTAAATATCATCGTGGTGCTAATTGACTTGGGCAGATTGCGAAAGCCGAGTTTAACAAATTGGTAAATAACTTCCATAAATAGCTAGCCGTAAACCATGAATCATGAATTGTGAATGATGTGCGATCTGTTTGGACAAGTATTTAGCAAAGGAGAGTTATGTAGCCAAAGCGAAAAGTTTTAGTTTAGCACATAAAGACACGAACATGCGAGTGCAATAAGGAAAAAGCGTGTGCTACTATTTACTGCCTAATAATTTGCCAGCCTGCAAGACAGAATGAGAATCCTCCAGAGAGCAAAGTCATTTATCTCCTTCCATACTCCATTCCACTTTTATTATTTTCTTGTACTCTCATTGATGAAACCTAAACTGAAACTACTCGGCTCAACTCAAGGCCATTCATTACTTACATAGAAAATAGACGAAAGCTGAGGTGAGCCAAGCCACCATTTTAGCGTCCCAGAGGAGCGTTTTCCTTCGCGAAATTGAAAAACTCATTTCATCCTTGCCCGGTTTTCCTAATGAAGCGACGCGACGTTCATTCATCACTGATGACGGTGTCTACAAAAGTGGCCACATCCAACATTTCCATCACTGTTCGCAAAAAGCTCATCGTCATCCTCAACATCTCTCAAAAGTCTCACCTAAGCTTACGCTACTTATGTCAACCTAATGACAATGACTAAAGTTTTCTCGCTTGTTCGCTTGCAAAGATGATTATCTTTAAGGAAGAACAAGTTTGAAGTAAGCTCAGCAGATAACGGTGACGGTTACAGTAACTACATAATGTAATATGTCATCATAATACGCGTATCATCATCCCCGGGATGGCGAGTTAATGATAACTGACACTAATCTCAATTTTCGTGTTTTACCGTGCTCTTAGCTCCGACTTACAACGCAATACAAAATAATCTCTCCTTTGTAATGAAAAAATTATTATGAAAAAACGATGACCCATTTTTCCAAAGGGTAAAGCACCCTATTCGCAGTTTCTGTGTCACAAAAAAGTTATTGTTGTCTGTGTATGTAGGTATTTACAAATTAATTACCGATGGGCGGTATGATGGGCTCAGAAGGAAAAGCGATAAAAAGTGAGCGAAATAAATGAAAGGCTGAATTAATTAATTACTCTTCTCTTTTAATGATCGGCCGTCAATATCGTGGCTCATTATCTCTATCCACATCCACATCCACCTGCATTCCTTTCATATGATTAATTTCGCTTAACTTGACTTTTTCGGCTGCCGTTACGACACTCTCACGGTTGCTGAAACTTGCTAATTAATTATCATTATTGAGAAGTAGTAGAAGATGAAAAATGCCTATGAAATATATGCTTAATACTTTGTATGTATGTAGATATATGAAACTTACGTCCATTAATTAGGAAATTAAGAAACGGACAAAAAAGCCAAGGGTTGAAAATAGTAGCAGAGCAACGAAGAGCAACCTCGACTCGGCTTCTCCACAAATAGTAAGATAGGTATTTCGGAAGAAAAGGAAAACTCTCAAGGTTTTCTACGCCAAAGTCAACCTAAACCTAAACTCTTAGCATTTATGCATGGTATGGTGATAGATAAATACGTAGATAGGTGAAGTTATTGAAAGAATGCACAAAGTGAATGGAATGGAAATGCAAATGCAATTAAGTAAAATGGTTCGGAGCGAGTGAGAGAAGGAGACAAAAGCGAAAAATAAGGAATGAAGAGCGATTTCAAGAACAAGTCGGCTTTCACCTAACCTAAATGTAGATAATGTGCATATGTACACACGTTACTTAACTGAAGAAGGCCGACTGTCATTCTCCTGTCAACTCCATCCACCAAAGCCAAGTGTGCCACTGCCAAGTGCATTTTACTTTGCATTCCATCTATCACCCTATTTTACATTTTTTTTTCTCAAGTGCTATCAACATCATGTATGTACCTTTACATATTCTACCTTACTACAAACCAGACAGCCTCATCTCATCACCTATGCGAGACACCGCCACAGTCACAGTCACAGCCAACAACCATTTTAATAGTCCTTAAAATAACTGCCGAAAGTAAGTGGATGCCCTGAACATTGAAATACGCATCTACTTCGCTTTTCTATTTGATTTACCTGGTGTGAAAAAATGGCACCACCACATTATCCGACCCTCTACAATATTTTCTGAAAAGAAAAGCAAACGGACACAGAGAGAATAAAAATCTCCTTTTTCTTTTAGATAGCAAACCAACATTTAAATAAAATAAAAGTCTCCCGCCTCCACCCCACTTAACAATTTAACGACTTAACGTTCACACGCAGATTTAGGGTTGCAACTGTCCTGAATGTGACGCTAGAAAATCAGAATGTCTTAATGATTGTCATTTGCTTGCACTGAAACCGAAGATGTTGATAATGTTGATAATGATGAAAATAGGTTTCTGATATGATAACACTTTTCTCATGGCGATCATGAATCATAATGATCAGTGTGTTGCTTGCATGCACACGGCCATATTTAAGTGGCTCATCTCATCTCAAAGTCAAACTAATTCGTTTCTTCACACCTTTCATTTTAGTTCAGTCTACTCAAATTCATTCTTTTCTTCAACTCTACATACAAAAACCTCTCACATACATAAATGCATAGCACAAATTCCCACTTTGATTCCCATCATCATCGTCATCAAATCAGCGTGACGATTCGCGATGCTCATGAGTCGAATGTTGAGGATTAAGCGGAGAAAATAATAAGGTTGTTAAGTATTTTATTATGTCGGTTATCAACTCATTAACATTAACATGAACTTGAGCATGGCATCCCGCTACTTTCTTCAATCTAATCCCACACATTTTCCTAATCATTACCTCCTTAAATCGCCTTTTTTCTCCCATAATTTTTTTATGACGTGATTCAAATTGCTTCTTGTAATATTCAAATCTGTCCAAACTGGGTGACCCCTACCATGACTAAACACATACATAAAATGTCAGACCACCACCACCGACCTTTTTCTCCACATCCACATCCACCTAATCTCTGATAATTTGTATCGTGTTGGATTCATAAAATTGTTGATTTGATTGATCGCATAAAACCAAGCTGCAATTTCCCGTCATCATCGCCATTCGCCATCATTGCGATAAAATGGTTCTACTTGAACGGGAAATGATTAGCAGCATGCAACACGCAACCACCGCATTAATCGGGGTATAGAGAAATCTGAGCAAGTAAAATTGCAAAGCATCTACGTACACTTGACACTGACACCAGACAATTTTCTTAGTCATCGTTTTGCTCCTCCGATGAGGTTATCTTAAGTATCATTAACATCATTCAAGTCTTAGGTCTGTGTTATACATTCTCTTTACATTGCGTGAATTAAAATCAATCTGATGTTAGAGGTGACATATTTTTTATAAAATCCAAAGTTGAATGTCTTTAGTATTTACAACTAAATTGATGCATGTTTGTAATGATATGATGTCTAAATAACCTTTCATTAAACATTTCAACTTGACAAACTGTGGCAGGATGCCCGAATCTTCATTAATTATGTACATACATATGGTAACTTTAGTAAATGGGCTTACCTTGAAAGCAAAAAATTCCTTTTTGTCACCAAACTCACTTTATCCACATGTTGATTTCATTCTTAATTGTTGGTTAATTGGCTGAGCTCAAATTGGTCAGAATGGGGCAAACCTAGATTTTTATCACTTTCTAATTGATTGAATCACCCGCAATGAATTTCGCTGAGAAACTAAAGTCGCTAGCACATTTATTTCCATTTATTTTGGGAAAAAAGGCTGAAAATGAAGAGCCACTTAAGAAAGACTTTTACAAAGAAAAGTGGTTGGAATCCATCGCGATGGAATTTAAGTGGTTTAATACAAGTGGAGCTGTAGCTTAGCTTAGCAACTTTGCTTTATTGACACAAACGTGCGCAACTCACAATAAACAAGCAACAGAACAAAAACTCGTTGAGTCCACGTCGACCGTAGAAACGCGTTTTTTCACTTCGAGTCCAGTTCGGTTCGGTAGCCTGAATGAATGAATAAAAGTTGCGTTTTCGCAGACAAAAGACACAAAACGCGACAAGTAAATTGACTGCTTCAAATGAGAAAAATTTGTGAGCGACTCAAATTGTGTGACAAAAAGTTTCAGATAATTTTAAGTAGATGCCTATTCCATGCTGCCACTCACTTTTATTTCACCATTGATTTGTGTGTGTACTGTGTGACCACGAAACGTTCACTTTTTCTTCTTGACTACACAGAAGCAGGGAGATTCTGCCAAGTGTAGGCTAATGAATTAATGAATGAATTAATTAAATTAGGACACAATGGGATTATAAATTATGTATGTGAGTGAGCAAGCGAGTTTTCTGATCTGACGAAAACAAGCTTCAAGAGTCTTTTCTATAGAAAATATTTTTTCCTTTAGTTTTGCTTGCAAATGTTAGGGCTTGGGCTAGCAGCTCTGAGCTCTGAGATGTTGCTTGACTCAAGCGTCAAATGAAACTAAAGCGAGCTGCAGGTTTTTCCACTCACTTTGTTTCTCTTTCCGTGGTGTTTCACGAAGCTCTCGTGGTTATTGACCACACACACCATACAACTCAACTCAGTTCAGACATCATCACAAACGGCAACGTACTACGTTATAGTAACGGCATAAGCGAAAAGAAAACACGTAGAAAAAGCAGAAGCGCATTTTCATACAGGAAATCATGTCGATAAGAAGATGAGCCTTTTCTTTCCTTCCTTTGCAAAAAAAAATCTTGTTTTTACCCTGTTACAATACCACGTTACAAACTAACGCTCTGTGATAGCATTTTTACCCAACAAACTTTTTTTTCGTGAGTTAAAAAAGTTGAAAAGTTGAGTGAGTCGAGTGACTCTTCATTTCATTATTCGAGCTCACTCGCAAAAAGTTGGTCACATTCACATTTCATCATGCCGACTGAAAAAGTATTCTAAATGAGAGGAAACAAGTCTTTAGCTTTGTTTTACTACTTACAATTTTCCCCTACAATTTTTTCCCCTTGCTCAAAGCTATTTTACAGGCTGCAATGCAATGCGATAATATGCAACTCCCGACTCCCGGCTCTGGCACTACTACTACATAACTAGTACGTACATAGCGCCATGAATTGGGTTGACGTTGACACAAAAAGAAAATGCGAAGTAGGAACAATTTTTATTTTTATGCGTTGTTCCAAGCGAACAACAACTTTTTATTGCGTTACCCCCTTTCCATGTCGTGTTATGTCATGCCATGACTGGAGTTAAGGGCCATTGCTTTCTTGTTACAGGAATTGTTTACTTTTCCTTCACTACGCTCACTCATTATTTCAGCAAATCCCCAATTTTCTCCGCAAACAAAAAATAAATTAAACGAGGTGGGTCTGGGTGGGTCCTAATAATCACAATGTGGATATTCTGGTTTTCACCAAATGTCAAAAATTGCTAGATTTTCGTCACATGTGCCAAAATATCAGCATAGCCTTCGGATTCGGGAAAATGCTGGACTATTTCTTTTCTTGTTATGCAGTAAATGCGTAAAAAAATGTTTGACACTTGAACTTATATAAACACATACATAACATAACGTACGTAATCTCCGTACGCGTAAATTTGATCCACGTTTTTCTGTAACTACGTAAAAGAAGTCTAAAAAAGTATTTGAGATATGCAACGCACGTCTTGTTCGTTTCTACAGTGAAGTCAAATGCCAGGGGATTTTCTCGTGTTGGTGTTGGTTGGTAAATGGCGATATGATGAAATAATGCAATTTCATGTGATGCGATGTGACGAGGGATGGAATGATAATCATTTGATTAGCTCCTCTACATAACATTATATTACATAGGTAACCTCGTGTTGCTCTGTTCATCTCTGCTCGCTTTTTTGCATTCCTGCCAAAAAAGGTTTTCCACATGTTTGCAATTTTCTCTTGTTTGCATGCATGTTTAAACTTGGTATGATTCATGGCTTCTGAGTCTCCCCGAATTCCTCACGTTTCTCCTTGCTCCGTTCACGGTTGGTATTCAGCCTCTGTGTTAGTCTTAGCCTAACCTTAACAAAAAATTTGACGCCAGTTTCCAGCCGTGTCCCATCTCCACTTTGCATTCCATTCCGTTTCCAGCCTTTTAGCCTTTATCTTAGCTCTCGCAGTCCTTTTGACTCCATTTTTTTCCAATTTTCTCCAGAAAAAAAATTCACCTTAATCTCTACTGTCAACAAAAGGAAGCCGTAGTAGAAAAGTGACAGAAAATTCGCATTGCAGATGCACACGACGTCAACGATTTTCAAATTGCGTTTTCATGAGAAAAACGTAGATAATCTGCTCAAGTGTGGTGCTTTTCCATTTTTATTTGACTTCGTCTCATCTCATCAATAACAATAAAAAGGAAGAAGAAAATCTCCTTTTTCATTTCTTACTCAAAACTCATCAATAATGATAATAATAACAATAATAATAATGAATCGCATGCAAAACAATAATTATTTCCTTAATTAACAATCATTCGTCAACTTAGACAATAAAACACGCTTAAAAATGTTTGTCGAAATTATTTACTTAACTACAATTAACATAATAATAATCAATCTGATTACAAGTTTAACTCATTATTCTTCCTAAATACATTTTCATAGTGTAAAAAGTCATTAAAAATGTCACATTTGTAATTAATTAAGTAAGATTGATTAAACAAGAAAAAGTCAATTTGGAAGTAGAGATTTAATTAATTGTACAATTAAGTGAGAGAAAATGAGTTTCGTTTCCAGTCCATCGGTAAATCTTTTTTCTTGCTAAAGTCTTTAATTTGAACAAATGAAGAAGACAATTAGTTAATTACTAGTTTAACTCCTACTCAATTTCAATATCAATGTTTCAAAAAGACAGAAATTAAATAATGCATAGATTAATTAAAATGCAATTCAATGCAATGAGAAAATTAATCGATTTGAACATAAAGAGAATTTTTCTTAAAGAGCGTAACAAAATTAATTAAGAGAAAGCGTTTCAAGACCAAGTGAAATTGCAAAGTTTGATTACTTAATTAATTAAATACTTTTAAATGCGTCTTTAAAAAGGTAGGTTAAATACTTAGTCATTAAAATTCCCGTTTTTCTCAAACATTATTTCCCCTACAAAAATACACTTTTTTGTCAATACATCATTATCATAGTTTTTTGTTCTCTCCATTAAAAAATTTAAATACCTATTTAGTTTAATTATACTAGATTTAATTTAATTATCATCTCTGCTAGAAAATACACTAGAAAATTGGATGGCATCATCAAAACAAATTTCCACCTTTTTCACTGATTTTTCCCGTTTTGTCCTCGTTCTACTACAAGAATACTCGGTTTGCCCATTAATTAACCGTAATTAAGTAATATAGTTTTTAGTGATTAATTTCATTTCTCGTCTTAAATTTTTTCGTTTAAACGGACGAGAACGACGAGACAATCTAAGTTTTTCTAAGTACGTATTTAATTGCAGTCATAAATGCAATTAAATATATAAATATATAACTATCTGCACTTCGTTACATTTTTTTACTCTTATATAAACTTTCATCAGCCAGAAAAAATATTAATTAATTTTTTGACACTAACCAACATTAAATTTGAAACTACGCGTATTTTCATTTACCTATTTTAATAACGTCGTAGTTTTTGAGCTGCCTTTGTATCAGACTGTTTACTGTAATTATTATTAGTTAGTTAACAATTAATAATTAGCGTATTTCAGTTATTATAACCATTTCGTTTCTTCACGCAAATTCTTCGCCCACTTCCGTCACTCTCTTAGAGATGAGTTTCTCTATAGTTAATTGGACAACTTAAATAATTAATAATTTCACGGACACAACCTCCCGTTTACACGTTCAAACAACCACTTTACATAAAATATTTCATAACATGTGTGTTCTTAACTAATTAAAATTAGTACCGACTTTATTTACAACAGTACGATGAAAAAATGGAAATTCTTTTAGTTTTTGACACAACAGAAGTAAAAACAAAAAAACAGGAGAAAAGAAGAAACAATGAACAACCCTACCAATAATTAAATTTAACTATAGTTAATTGTAAGTAAATAATAGGAAAAATTACTTAAACTTACTACAATAATTAATTAGAATAACAACAAAATAGGAAATCAGCATTTAAAGCCTAGGTTAAGTAATTATGCACAATTGTAGTTAATTAAGCCTTAATTGCTTAGTTAAAATTATGCGTGTGTATTTAGCAATATACAAAAAAATGTGTACAAAAAATTACATTTTTAGAGGCAGTTTCACTCGATAACAGACGTTCACAAAGCAAAGAGCTCCGTGTTTCCGTATCACTTAATTAACCAAACTAATCAGTGTTTAAAATTTAATACAGAAGAGAGTCAAAATAACAACGCTACTTTACTTTACTTTATGCTTTTACTTTGAACATGAAAGACACAAACTCAAGTTGAACCTTTTTTGCAGTGGCTGAGCCTACACACTAGAATTACAAAATTAAAAACAAGATGACAATTAAAAATATTTACAAAGGAAAATTCAACTGCCACAGAATTCATTGTGAAATTGTGACAGTGAAAGATAAAGCAGACACGTGCCAGAGCTTAGCTTGTAGCTAAATGCTCTTTCTTAAAAACGATTTTTTCCCTTAAATTAATAAAAATCCTGTACAGCGCTAAAACTCGATAAAATAGGGAACCGTGTAATTAATTACAATTTAATGATACAGAGAATGAAATACGTATAATAAAGTTGTATTCAAAATGTATTCAAAATTAATGACTTGCTTTTCTCGAGAGACGCAGAAAAACGCTTTCACTTTGTAGTAGATAAACACTAGTTTAAAAATATTTTTTTCTCTCCAAACGATAAACCTACAGCTAATTAATTAAGGTTAATTAAGTGTTTGATACTGTACCATAATGTCACAATAATTAGCAATTTTCTGCTTCAATTTCTGAATTTATGGCTACATCCGTCATTCACACGCATCTTCTTGAAACGCACATTGAGTTAAAACATTACGAAATATTTCGCCAAGAAAACCAAGCAACTTAAAATTACCTTCCACTAATTATACACAATTAAGAATTCAGTTAAATCTTTCTGTACAACTTTTGGCTTGGCTAGAAATTATTAAGGCAGCAAAATAAATTCCTACAACACTAAATTTTGGCTGTAAAAAAGTGAGGGCAAGAGAGAGAGATTTTGCTAGAATCCCGGGTGGTGGTCTCTGTAGAGCGACGTGTTCTGACTCATGAACTGCTGCTCATTGTTGCTCGCGTTCGATAACGACTGCTCCTCCTCTTGACCGTTACTGCTGCCAAATCCTCCTGTTTACAGTTCAAATAAAGTGTTACAAAATTAATCACAGTTAAAAATATTATGATTAGCAATTAAAGATTGTTTACCTGTTAAACCGGGAATTTGGTTGAGAAAAGGGAACGGAACGGAGCCGCGTCTCAGCAGCAGGTGAACACTGATGCCACCCGTTTTAATTAGATGGATCGCTTGCGCGTGCGTCATTCCGTGAGTGTTGATCCCGTTGATTTGCAAGATTTGGTCTCCCACCTGGGAAAAGGAAAAATGATTGATTAACTATTTAGTACTTGATTTGGTAATTTTATTTTGGAAATCAGAGTAGTAGTGGTAAATAGTTTATACCTGCATTCTGCCGTCGATGGCAGCCGGTCCATCCTCAGCGAGACGGAGCACGAAAAGTGGCATGTTTTGGAACTCTTTTCCACCGCGAATGGAAAAGCCAAAGCCCCGATTCCCTCTCGACAGGTGGACGGAGAAAACTTGCTCGTGCGAGTCAGGATACGATGATGCTGCACTATGACTACACAGAAACGCAAAAAACCGAGTTGATTAAATAAAGTGACACCAAAACTGGATGCCATGGTAACCCAATGATTCATTTAAAATGCACTTGCTAACTATGTACGTACTTGGAACTAAAGTGGATCGGGTGTCCCTCTGGAGAGATGAAGGCTGTGCCGATGTCTCCAGCCTGACTATCCTTCAAGCTCAGGTTCTCCATTTCCCCCGGGGAAATCGAAGAGTGGTGCATGTGGAGTGGTGGCCCTCCGCCACTCGCACTCCCACCACCAGGCGACGACATGGGTAGTCCGGCGTTGCTGTTCAGAGCACCGGTTGGCGTCGTTGACGTCGTCGGATGTACCGGGAGCACGGAGAGACTGAGAGTGAGTCCCGAGTCCTTGATGAGCTGCACTACTTGACTATGGTGGAGTTGCGAGATGTCGAGTTGGTTGACCGCAAGGATTCTATCGCCCACGTGTAGCTCTCCACACCGATCCGCCGGACTTCCCTCCACGATTCTCCCAATTGTCGCGCCGGCTTTCGACGCGCTGGAAATAATGACGAAGCCGAATCCTTCGCTCGGCTGACGCCTCAAGGTGATATGGAGAGGCGGCGTCATGCCTCCAACACCACCGGCGATACTACCACCCCCGTTCCCGTTCCCACCACCGGGGGAGTGAATGGGCGTCACCACGGTGTCCGATGGTACGCTACTGGAAGTTGCCCCATACACGGGCCTTCTAACGGTGAGCCTCACTTTCCCATTGGAGGCAGACCTTGCCATGAGTTGAACGACGGAGTGATGCGAAGCACCGATAACTGACACATTCTCCACCGCGACCAATTGGTCACCGCTGTTCAAGCGACCGTCGAGCGCAGCCGCACCTCCAGGAACAATGTGACCCACGGAGACCTGCGAGCCTTCCTCCGTGCCGCCAACGATCCGGAAGCCGAATCCCTCCTGCCTCCGCTGCAACTCGATGTACATTTCGATCCAGTCACGGACCACAGGTAAACTGTTGAGATCTGTGCCAGCGCCTCCAGCACCTCCTCCCGGACTAAAGTTTCCATCAGCCTGCCCATTGTTTGGCATCGAGATGGCCGACATCCTGCCATCGCTCAGGAACTGGTGGTGAAGCTGATGATGCTGACCCATGGGACTACTCAATTGCCCCACGTCTCCATTAAACAGGCCCACCATCCCCTGTCCATTGTAGTGTCCTGAGGAGTCGAGCATCGAGGGCGTCTTTGGTCTTTCTGGCAGATTGTCGCGGAGTCGCGGTCTCCCCCTCGCGAGTTCCGCCGTGGGCGTCTTGCTTCTCGGCGAGATTCCGGGTGGGCGCGTGGGGATGATTCGAGGAGTTTCTGAGTACGAGTTGAGCAGTGGCCCGAGACCGCCTCCGCCTCCGCCTCCACTGCCCACCGAAGTCGGAGGAGAAAAGAACTTGGAGGAGTAGGGCGACGTCGGCGGACTCCTCTGGATGGTGAGCGACGCCTCTCTGCCGATGGGGAAATCCTTGAGAATTTGAACTACTTGAGTGTGGCTCAGACCACGAAGATCGATGCCGTCGATGGCAATGAGTCGGTCGCCTTCTTCCAGACCTCCGCAGTGCGTCGCGTCCAAAACCTTCTTCACCTTTTGACCTGTGACGCTGTCTGCAATGGTGAACCCGAAGCCCGCAGCGCCTTTCACAATCAACACAGTGAGAAAGGCGCCAGAGTCTGGGGGCAGGAGATGGTGCTTTCCCGGAAGCAGATTTTTGTCTCTTGGATGCGTCGGACTGTCCAGGAGGAGGTCGACGCTCGCCGGTCTGCCGCTGTTCGGTTTACCCACGTAGTCGACGAGTCTGTCGTTTGAAAGCTCTGGCAAGGAGTGGGCTGAGTGCGTTAGGCTGTCCGGCGTCGACGGCCTCAGCGCCCAGTCCACGTGCTTCTTCTCGCTGCTGTCCAGCGGAGCGACGGCGACGGTTGTCACGATTTCC
The DNA here is from genome assembly GCA_021029165.1 of Cyphoderus albinus. Classification (NCBI taxonomy): domain Eukaryota; kingdom Metazoa; phylum Arthropoda; class Collembola; order Entomobryomorpha; family Paronellidae; genus Cyphoderus; species Cyphoderus albinus. The sequence continues at coordinate 6,406 of VYYJ01000649.1, read as the reverse complement.
GTGTTGGGGTCGGCGGGGTCAAAGGGCAGGGGATAACCACGACACACTTCCAGGTGCACTTCTTCGCCGGGTGCGATGCTCTGGAAAATGGAGACCATTTCTTGGTGGGTGTACCCCAGAACACAGGTCCCGCTGACGCGGACCAAGACATCGCCCGTTCGCAGCTTCCCGTCGCGCCATGCGGGACCATCGGCAACGACAGACTTGATCTGGAGGAACTCATCCAGCCCGTCGTCATCGTCACCTCCGACGATGGTGAAGCCGAGGCCTCTTGAGGACTTCATAAGCGTCGTGAGAATTCGCTCTCCGATGAGCTGAGTGGGATCGCGAGTGAAGAACCTGTACGAAGGTCGGTCCATCACCGGCTTCACTCTCAACCCACCTCCGCTGCTGCCTCCACTCGAGCTGCTGGGGAAAGCACCGGGCATCATCTGACCTCCACCAAGTTCATGGAAGTGGTTCGACGAGTCCATCTCCGAGACAGGCGTCTTCCCCCGCTGCGAGATGCTCAGGCGGTTGGGATTCTGCGGTTTGGGGTTGGGCGCGGGTGGCTGCGGTTTCGAGAGGGAAGTGGGTCGCTTTGGTAAATACTGATTCTGAGAAACTGACGGCGGTGGGTGCGGGTTTCCGTGGGGATACAGCAGGGTGCCACTGTCCGCCTCGCTGTCCGTGCTCATCCCGTTCCCATTGTTGTTCGGAGTCCCCTGATCCTTGCCCTTCTTCATCTTCGCCTGGATCACCGGATTCTCGAACTGGGTGCGTCGTTCCACGTGGTTAATGTAGTAGGTGCCGTAGTGCGGGTCTTCGATCTTCTCCCAGCCGAAAGGCAGCTCGTTGTCCGCGCACTCCTCCAACGATTTCTTTTGTACTTTGGAAAGTCGCGGGTCGAGCCAGTGTGAGGTGCCCGTGTTGTGACTGCACAAAAATTCAATCAAAATATTAGTATCAAACTACTGTCAATAATGACACAAATTAATTGTTAACCACATTAACTCACTCGATAAAGTAAACTTCGCCTTTCTCCGTGTACGCCATCTCCCAATTGGCTGGCAGAGGTCCCAGCTCGTCTGGCGCTGGCGGCGGCACCCTGCCCGGTCCGAAAGACAAGTTTTGAGGTGGCAAGATGGGATTCTGGTTACTCACTGAGTTCGGAGCACCCGGAGAAGCCGGAGGCTCATCGTCCGCACAGCCAGCACCAAGCGCCTCGACATTTGAGCGGTTCCGTCGTCGTTTTCCTTCTGAGCTGGGATGCATTCCCGGCAGCAGAGGTCCCTTGCCAGCTCCACTCGGCGCTACACTCGTGCCGTCCGGCATCACGATTCTCCCCATCATCATCACTCCGTCCATGCCGGAAGAATCGATCTCGGAAAGTCCGCTTTGTGCACCGCCCACGCCTCCAACGCCGCCCCCTCCCACTCTCGTCAGCCTTGCCCAGGGCTTCGGCGTTCCATAGTGATTCCCTGCTCAAAGAAACCAGCGCCAATTTTATTCATTAATTCCACCAATTAATTTCAACATCTTTTGCTTTTCACTCCTCCATGCACACCATTTCATGTGTCACGAAATGCAAACCACTTCAGACAGAAAATCCAACCAACAAGAAATAACAGCCACTTGAAAGAAAACTTTCGCAATGCACTGCAGCAGCAGCTTTCACTCAGAAGCTTAAAAAGATTCCGTCTGGATTTTCTCTCTGGCCTGATTTTTTCTCTCTCACTTCCACAATAACTCACAATAACTTAAGCAGACAAAGGAACGCAATAACACATCAAATCACACTTTCGAATCAAACTAGCCGGAAAATCCATGAAAGCAAAAACTTTCTTTTTATTTTCTCATCCCTTGGCAAATTAAATTGGACAAGTTGAGATTCATCCAGGCACGAAACGAAATCAACATTTTCTTTCTCTTTTTCCTCTGTCACTTTCTCTTCTCACTCTCACACTTTTTTATAAGAAAAAAAAATCAAATTGCGCCACAATTCGTCTTCATTTCATCTCATTTTTTTCCTTCGCTTTGCCTCTCGCTCGCTATCCATTTCATGTCATCTTTATTTCTCTTCCAACACACAACTCTCATCTCATTCATGATGATCGATGCTCCCATTTCCATACTTTTTCCCTATTCCATTACTTATAAAAAACGGAAAAGCATGTGGAGTGGAATCTAAAAAAGACGATGGAAGGATTTTTTCCGCATTGCACACTCACACTTTTGGAGTTAGAGTCTCGGGAGACAAAGCTTCTTGCTCTGGTTTTTAACTAGCACCACCACCGCAACCGTGAACCAACCAAGTCCCGTTTTTCTTATTTCGCTTTGTTGTTTTTTTCGTCGTTTTTTTTTTCTTTTTTACAGATTTCGCAGTTTCCGGTAGTAAAAATTCGGTGCGTGTGTGCGTTGTGACTGTAAATGAGATTTTGTATACTGAAACTCACCGGCGTAAACCCCGCTCTCGAGCAGACTTCCGTCGCGCTCGAGCTGCATGAACTCTTCGACGGAGAGGAAAGTGTAGTCGACGCCGTTGATCTCGCCCGGCCTGGGCTGCCTTGTGGTGACGGGCACCGTCCTCAGATACAGATTGTCCCTTACAACGCCCTGCAGCGCGTGGTCAACGGAGCCCTTCTGGAATCGGGTGTTCAGATACGACCTCAGCTCGGGCCCAAGGCTTCCTGCTCAGTGAGTGAAAGAAAATGAAGCGAGTTCTTAGTTGAATTGTAAATGGAACACTTCTTGACAGAACTTTGAGTTTCAAATGAGAGGTTACTACTGTTAATAGAAAATAGTGCGACGACTCACTCTGACTCTGAGTGAGTCGTTTTCTATTGACACTTTGATAACGCTCTCGAGAACTTACCTCTGGGAGCGACAGTGAGAGTGGCAGAGTTCCCACGAAGACAATGGTGAAGGAGTGATATCACATCTGCCTGAGTGTAGCCAGCAACCTAGGTTGAAAACAAAAAGTGAACTTAGCACGCGTTCATTAAGTCAACAAGAGTGAGTCACTTAACTACATACACCTTTCATATTATGATGCGTCACTTCATTCGCAATCGCAGCTCATATTTCATCGTTTGCAGTCGTGCCGATTTATTTGTTGCCGTAAACACGGAAACACAAATATTAACTAACTAGCAAACTAAACTAATGTAAAATAAGTTTGATATTAAAGTGGCTCGCGAGTTGAAGTCGAGATAAGCGAGAGTGAACTCATTAAAAGGGGAAGCGATGAGAAGCGAGTGACAGCAGAAGGGACGACAACCGACACAAACAGAAACTCAACCGTCTCACTGTAAGAGAGGTGGAGGTGGACGTGGACGTGGCGATGGGTGCAAATCATTTATTTCATTTTACTTTCTGTCACTCACTCCACAGGCATTTTAAAAGAGAAGGCGAGCTTAATTATGATTTATTAGCAAAATATTATGACAATGCCTTCATTTTATGTAACTGATCATTTTATTTATATGAATAGTCAAACCTGAGCTTCAATATTCTGCTGCTTCGTGCTCTGAAGACACAAAATCCTTTTTAAAACATACACGCTACTTAGTTACGTCCAATTACATGGTGCATGGGGAGGCGACGATAAAGTGAGAATTCTTTAGATAAGCCTCCTGATACTCATGTAGTGATAAGCACTTCACTTTGCTTAACTCAAGATAAGCTTTTTATAGTGTTGGTGCATGTTTTCTATGTAAATTGTAAATTGAAAGAATGGGGCAGGGAGGAAGTGGAGTCTAAAGAGAAATAAATAAATAACTGATAAATCTCTAGTGCTTCACTTGACGACTAATTGCCCCTTTATTAACGAGTTACTTAATTAAAACAACTCCAATTAATAAAGCTCGAGTGAGTGTCACTTTCTGTCTTATTACTCTATTATGAACTCCCATTTTTCATTCATTTCTAGCAAACAAAGATTTCCCTACAAGTTCAGTAGAAGCGTCTTCTTTTTATTATTTTAACCTTTTTGCAGAATGAACCATGAACCTGAAGTCTGCCACAAGCCACACACTCGAACTTCCTTTTCTCCTTGTAAGGAACTTTTTACGACTGAAACTGAAACTCGACAAAAAAAAACGGATTTTCCCTTTCCCTTGACCGTTTTATTAGTAACGCCCTACGATTTGACTCATTCATTCATTATTACTATCAGTGTAATAAGAAAATTGAGTGATTTCTCCTGAGACAGGAATGACTGAGCGAGCGAGCGAGGGCTAATCAAATTAATAATTTATGGGGAATAAAAATTTGCGTTGCAGCGACGAGACTGTGTCCAGTGAAGCGTAGCCGTCTCACTTCCACTTCCACTCGCCCAAATTCCCTGCTAATGAATGAGCAAGATTCCAGATTCCATGCGATGGGAATGTTCCACTACTTGTGGACTTAATGATGATGTGATGTGAGTTGGAAGGAAAGCGAACAACGACTGATCTCAATCTCATCATCTTCATCTTTCTTCCACCTCATTCACTTCCATCTCCAGTCTGCAACAAATATTTCCTTCATTTCCATTCCTCAACAGATTCCACTTGACTCGAGCAGAATTTCTCTTTGTGTTTTAGCAAAGTCAACAAAAAAATTTGACGAGATAATCTGACCTCAGCTCGTCTTGTCTCGTCTCCACATACTTGAAGCGAGACGCCAGAGCTTGAAAAGAAATTTTATTTTTCTAAATATCATCTCCTCTTATCACATCACACCCACATTTCCACCGCCATTTGCCATCGTCATTTACGTAACCTCGCAAAAAAAATTACGTAGCAGCGAGGAAATGCAACAGTTCAGCGTTGTGGAGTAAAGAAAGGCATAAAAATGTAAATATTCAAATGACTTTTGTTTAGCTCAACTATTCCCTGCAGCAGAGTATGTAGCAGTGGCAGGAGGAAAAATAAATAAAATTTAATGCCAAAAATAAATGCACACGTAATTTTTGACCAAACCCTAGCTCACATCATCACATCACATAACAAACAGCATCATTCAGCGTCAGCATCGTTAATGTTTGGAACACACTAAAACCTGGATTTCCAACCTCGTCAGCGAAACGCACATTTCTTCTGCTCAGCTCATCTAAAAAACATTTGCGTCTCTCTGGAAGAAAAATTTCGACTTTTCACTTTTTTCCCCTGGTTTAAAATGCTAATCCCACAATTTATTAAACAGAGCAGATCACCATTAACCAGCAGAAGGCAGAATATTTTTTAACAGGATGTGCAGGCAATAGAGGCAAGGCAATCAAGTTGAAGCTCGTTTAAATAAAACAAACACCGAGTTAAAAGCGGAGCGCCGTTAAATAAAAAATGGTGATCACATCAGTCACAATTCACATCTATCGAATGAATCGGAGCAAAGTCTGACAAGATTATCTTGTGTAAATACACAAGAACAAAACAAGATGCAAAAAAATGCACGTGACGTGACACGACACGACATGACACGAGTCTTTCCAATTCTCCCATGGAAATGGAAATCCATCTTGAATCTTGTCTGGAGCGTCTACTTTACATATTCAAATTCAGGCAAAATCGGAGATCTGCACACTTCAATTTTACATACTTGATAGATAGACTGTCTTTCGCTTAGTTTAGTCTTGAGAAGCTGCATCTCACAAGATCACATTAAAATTAGATAAACAAACGAACAAGCTCGGGATTATTATGACATGCGAATCCTTCTCAGACTTTTCGCGATGCAGGAAATCCATTTCATTCACTGAGTCACTCACTTTTTAAAAATTTCCATAAACAACAAGAAACGGGAAAAAGGTCGGCGGTCGGCTCTTCACTTTAATCATTTGCAAACAAAAAATATCTCCGCTATTTAAAGCTTCAGCAATTTCATTTCAGAGTTTATTTAAGTCTCGATTCACTCTGAGTGAGTGACAGTTGCAGAATATTTCTGTTTTAAAATGCCCTTGCCACACACCACTACATAAAATCATCTTCAGAAATGTTTTTATTTTTTTTACCTCTGGACCAACCCACAAATTGCAACGGTCCAACCCGAAATGAAACAAAAAATGAAAAGGGACTTCGGTGGACTTTAGATGAGGATTGGATGAAGCGAGGAATGTTGAGTGAAAAAAGGTCGTAAAAATGTCAGGCGTCTTCTCATGTCGTAAAAAGACTAAGACAAAAAACAGATTCACAATTGCACAGTAACGTACGTACCTAATGTAAATCTTAAGAAGATTTTCAGTTTTCCATTCATGAATCATCCTCATCATCGCCATCATCATGATCACCACCTCCCCACAACACGAGTCCCGCACCAAGGAAATGCCTACAGTTGTTAGGGCTATGCTGTATCGACCTGTAATAGCTGAATCTCATGCGAGAATGCAAGGAGCCTACGCCAGATTGCATCAAATATCCGCACAGCTCTTTTTGAATTTTTTTTTAGC
>VYYJ01000648.1:0-49006 GCA_021029165.1 Cyphoderus albinus | reverse complement strand
ATATTGCAGACTGTTACTCTTCTTATCTTGCTCCATTTTTTGCATTGCGATTATTTTCGAGTGCAATAATACGCACGCTAATGAAAATAAAATGATACAAATCTGATTCTAATATCGCTAAAAGTAAAATATGTTTGAGTGAGTAGAGTGTTGAGGAGATTGGCTTAGTTGGAGTCATTGGAAGAAAAAGTGAGCGACTAAAAAGAAACTACTAAACACTTTTGTTTTTATCCAACTGCTATCAGAATCATTTATTGTGTCGTTATTCGTTCTTGGCCGTCGTGTCCTGCGCATGCCTGATTAAAAAGTGAGTGAATGATTGACCATTCGTATTCCTATCATTCATATAAATAACAACTTGGTTTTTTTAACTAGCGCTTTGTGAGACGCATTAATTTTATAGCTTTTAATGTTACTCAGCAGGAAAGCTATTGTAGTGGCGTTCAAATTAGTAAAGCAAAGCTAGTGTTAAATATTGGCGAGAAACATCGCAATATTTTGTCTGGATAGCAGCTTCAGAAATTGTAAATTCGAAGTAGTATGTTTAGTTTATTATGGTTCACGTCCGGTCCGGTGGTTTTAAGTAAAAAAAACGCCGTATTTAACGGCTGTGATGTCGCATTAAAGGACGCCGTTTAATGGAAACAAGGAGGCTGAAGCATATGTCAGTTTAATGATTGACAAGTTTCTGTTGTTTTCTTTTTTAATTGATTTTTATTAGGTCTTTATAGTGCCACATTGATATTCAGTGAACCGCATTCGCAATTTTTGATTCTTGATTTAATTTGGAAGGACAACTGTGACAAGGTCAAGAAACTATCTGTTTTACAACGACTAATTTGAGAATACCCAGGAGAGCATTTGAATTCTGACATTACCTGTTACCGGAAGAACCAGTTTTAAGTATCAAAAGGGCTATGGTACCTAAACTCTGAAGTTAAAATCGAGTACACTCTACCGGGTGTACAGCTATAAAAAGAGGCATTTATTGTAGTAGAAACTAACATGACAGTCATGTCTCATCGTCAGTTGGTTTTAGAGCTTGATTTTTAGCACTAACTAGCACCGAGTGTTTTAAGCACTTGCCAAAATTAATATTATGTATTTTTAATTAAGTATGTCTCCAGGCCAGAGGCCAGACATTTCACTCTGACACATTGACAGTTACCGATCTAGATAATGTCAATGAAACTGTTGAAAGGGGCTTAAGATCCGGTAGTTTTAGTTTGTATTGTTTGTAAGGACGAATGAACGAATTAATCCATTATGGTTAATGATTGACATTATCTGTAACTACCTATCTATATTAATATTAAAATACTGCATTGCATCTTACATCATAAATTACTATTATCACTAGTCATAATCATAATCTTGACCAATTTCGCAGGTCTGAGGCCCCTTTATGACAATTGACAATATTAACTTTTTTCACTACCAAGACGTTAATAGCTGCATGATAGAATGGTGGTTAACTCCAATCTACTGCGTAGTAGAATTTATTTTTAAACTTCGGTCTAAATTTTAATGAGGCAATATGGCGTGGCGACCAACAGGCAAAACCGCTCATAGAGTGATATTTTATATGAATTTTATTGGTATTGGTGTGTTTGCCATTTGCAGGAAATGATAATGATGGAATAGAATGGCGAATAAGAATGTTAGAGCAATGGTAGCTTGGAATTAATGGTAGGTTAGGTAAAGTTGACAATAGACATTAACATTGTTAACGCTCATTTCTCTATCTGTCAAAAGCATGCGGTGTGGTCTAATTGACTGTACACTAAAGATCACGACGCGAAGTACAGAAATTAACAAGTAGTAAAAGTAGTCAAATTATTATGGAAAATAAGTCATTCGGAATTATAATCCATGATCAAGTTATCTTAATTCATCATCATGCATAGCGTTACTGTAATATTCACTTTCGTCAACACCAAATACATAATGGCTAGTCCAAAATGTCAATGTCATTAACGATACGATACGACATTTGTATATTACTGAGGCATTGAAAATCACTAATTGAGAATTATTATACTGTTGTTTTGCAGATTAACTCATGAGGTGACGAATTTGGATTTTGGATTAACACTAACCTTGCAGTTAAGTGGTTTTTGACCATTAATCCGGCGAAGTGAAAACAGCAGTGACAAAAATACATTGATAGTTAAAACTACGACAGAAGGAGAGATCGAGCTTTCAAATCACGAACGGAAAACGCAATAGTAAGATATATTGACAATCAGTTTTATAACATCAGTGGATTTCATTATTCTACCTTAAATATTCTCAATTAATGATAGCAATAGTCAAAACTTTTGACTCAAAAGACAAAAACTGTGAATCCGCGTGTTACATACATCCCATTTTAGACAGAACTGTCGAAAAATAATGTAGCTCGACATTTCCATCATCTTTTCAGTGTTTCCTCCGTGCTAAAGCCTTGAAGTAACAAAGACCTCAAAACGCTAATTTTAAGTACTCTTCAGATCACAGTGTTTGTGTCTGGTGTTCAATCAAAGAAGATTTTGATATTTTTCTAAGTTAACCTTTCTAGAATAAGTGTAGTTTATAGTAAAGATCGCAGCAATTATATTGTAGTAGTTGTTATTGAAGTAAACATCACGGTACGTTTTCTCTTTACTCTTTAACTCTACCCTAACTTTTCTACGAATCTAGATTTTGTACTTGATCAATTAATTTATTAATGTTTTGCAGCTCAGTTTGTGTCGTTTTTACACGACGAAGGGATTTGCTCAAATTACAGCTCCTTAATAATAAAATGCCAAGCAAAAGGTAAAGACGAATTTCTGCCCGAACTTAATTTTATTTTGGAAAATAAATTGGACAAGCAACTGATAAGAATGATTGAATTGTATTTTTTCCAGTATGTCCCCAATGCATATGCAACCAAAAATTGGAGATGCCTCATTGAAGTTTGGACCCGATTGGCTTCGGGCATTGTCATCTGATACTGGTAATAACGCTGGTGGCGGGGACGCGGGAGGAGGTAGAGGAATGATTCATCCGGGAGGTGGTTGGGGAGGGGGAATTAGCCATCACATGAACTCAATTCAGAGGGATTATTCGGCAACGTTGTCAATCCATCACCACGCTTCTTTTCAGCATCAATCTCAGAATTCACAGAATAAGGAGGGAAAGGATTTTCAGCACTTGATGACAGGCAACAGTGCAACCCGGTTTAAACCATCGGAATTTCGCTACAGTCGAGAAGAAATGCTCGCTCTATATGATAAAAATCTTGGGGCACCAAACTACCTCCAAAGCTTTGGGACACTTTTGATAGAAAAGATGCAGCCTCCGCTGGCATTCTCTCAACCTTCGGAAGATGAAATTGTAAGCAAGCGACAAGCGGAGTCACAGGATTGAAATACCGAGGTATAAATGAGAAGGAATTGAAATTTTGAAATTTTCTTGTATTATAGAAGATCTGGCATACTCCTCAACCGGAATCTTCCCGGCAGGGGGGCATTGGTGCTCCCCCAATGGGAAGAGGATCATACTCAGTCCGGGGGCGGGGAGGAGGAATTGAGAGAGGACGAGGTCGCGGCCGAGGTGGATACTACGCTAGGCCTCATGAGGATGAGGAACGATCCTTTTCCAGGCCAAGGACGTTCGAGCGATCACAAGTATGATTGGTTTAAAATCAGTAAACTGTGATAGATTGCGACCGTCGTTGCACAAACAAAATTCTAAAGTCGAGTTTAATCTTCAGAGTGCTCATGAGCGGGTATGGACCGAAAGAAACGGTAACGTTGGTGGTCCACCTGGGGTTGAAGAAGGAAATTCGCGTGGTGGAAGTTGGAGAACTAGAGAGCCATATTCAGGGGGTAGACGTCATGATGATGATGACGGTTGGCGCAAGCCACGATGGAGGAGAGAAGATGAGGACGAAAGTCCACGAAGCGGTAGTGGACGGCGTCTTCATAAAAGCTGGAGTGAGGATGACGCGCATGACAACCTTCCCGAATGGTACTGTACTGTGTTATTTATGACGTACAAACTTCACGTTGTGGGTAGTCAGTCAGACTTCCTCCAGACAGTTGTGACGTTGTGATTGAATGTGTGAATATAGGGCGCGGGACAATCCTTGTGAGGAAAGTGGAACTTTTGATGCTTCAGGAGCTTTTCACGGCGATGACCGGTCAAAGAGTAAAGATTCTGAAAACTTTCGCGATGTTGATGGGAACTCGAGATCCAGTGCTGAATCTGAGTCTCATGGATCTCATAACGATAGAGGTGATTTATTTTCTTGTCGTTCAGTTTAAAAAAGAAGTTCGCGAAAGTTCGCGTTAATAATTGATTTAACGCTTCACTTGATTTAACAGTACAAAAGCGAACCCCCGATAGAAGCGATACTACGAAATCTGTGATCCCACCAGTCCTGGAAGAGGAGTGCGAACTACAGTATGAAAAAGAGCGCTACATGACATCCTCGGTTAACAACATTGAAGGTGTCGAGAAGAATTCCTTGAGCAGTTCCGATTCGATATCTGCAAATCAGTCAAACGAAGGAAATACTACGAAGCAAGATTCAATCCGCCCAATGGACTCGCTAAAATCCCATTTTTCAAACAATTTGCATCAAGTATTAGATGAGTCACATTTAGACGCGCATGACCTCATGTCTTCTAAAATTACGGGTTCGATTAGGGACATTGACTCAAGCCGTTCACGAACAACGAGTTTGAGCAAAAACAGTGACGACGATCCATACCGCAGGTATACCAATACTCAATTTCTACTATTTAAAAGATCTTCGAACCTCGTTCCTGAATTTTTAGGCATTTTATTGTTGTATTTGTAGTATGACAGAAGAAGCTGCTAACTTAGTGGCAAAACTGATTGAGGAGGACGTGGCTGGGTCCAGAGGTTCAGCTGGAATCATTAATAAACTTTCATCGTCCTCAAATCAAGGCCTGATGCGTAATGTTGGTGGAAACGCGTCTGTCGGCGGAAGCGTTGCCCTGGGCCTAGATGAAGTTGCTGGAAATTCATCGTTACTAAAAAATGTTCCTGTCAGCGGAACTGTCTCGAATGTTGTAAATCATTCAGCATCAATGGACGTGTGGTTGTATCGGGACCCACAGGGGTCGGTTCAAGGACCATTTCCTACCCACGAAATGGCATTATGGTATAGCCAAGGGTATTTTTCTGCAAATCTCCTTCTTCGAAGGGAATGCGATAAAGTTTTTGTAACTTTGTTGGAAATGGGACGGCTATACGGTCGAAACCCCTTTGCCATTCACCATGATTCCCCTCCTCCACCTCCAATTTTGGTATGTATAATCGAAATCATTAATTTCTTCTTATAACGCATCGGAAAGCTTTATGAATTTAATTTTGTCATTCGGTCTTCTTAAAGGAACCGATCGGAAGTGCCTTAGATCTCCCTCGAAATGAAGGCAATGGGCAGCCTCATTTTCAGCGTCACCAACAGCAAATTATTCACCAAAATATACTTAGAGAACAACAGCAGCAGCAGCAGCAACAACAACAACAACACCAGCAGTATAATATGTTGGGGTAAAATTATAAGCAACAGCTTTCTAAATTTTAGCCCTGCTACTATTGCTACTATTTTTACAAAGTTTTGTTTTTTAATTCAACATTTAATTTTTTTCTAAATTCTATTCACTTTAGCAGCGGTTCATCTAGGAAAGATGATGCATGGCAAGGCTCTAGAGGGCAGAACGCCCAACAGCAAATCAACAGAAGTGCAGCAAATGCAGTACCTTTGTCGCCTGATCCTGTTCAAAGACAGCTAATCTTGAATTTGGCTAAATCTCAAGGCATTAATATAGATACTCCTAACGCAATCGACCATCTACAGGCCTTGTTCCAACGTCAAAGTCAGGTACGGAACTCATAAATTATGACGTTAGTCAATTCTATCTGTGCGTCAGTGAGACTAGCTAATTTTAAGCAACCAGTTTCAATGTTTTACTCATAACATGACTTTCGTAGATGAAAAATATGGGCGACGTTCCTGTAACTGTTCCCCAGGGGCAATCATCCACCAGTGATGTATTCAATCCAATGATCCATTCACAAATGAATCAACCGATGGACGTTCGAAAATCTCCCGTAAATGCTGCAGATCCCATCCAGTCATTGTTTCAGCAGTTGACAAACATGACCAGCACTCAGCAGCAGCAACATAAATTACATCCCGGGAATACTAATGAAATAATTAACCATTGGGGAACTTCCCACCCCTCGTCAGTCAATGTTCAGCAGCAGGGACTTCACGGCCAATGGATGTCACAGTCCTGGGACCTTAACGATCAACTTATAAAACAGAAGCTGGTACGCTTGTTTTCCGCTAGAATGATGTATGAGAAAAAAATAAAAGAAAGCCAAGCCTAATCATGATTTATGACTTGTAGCATGAAGAAGAGATGCAAAGACGGCAAAAAGAGGAAGAGGAGAAAGAACGGAAGCGCCAGGCAGAGGAAGAACAACGAAAATTATTAGAGGAACAACAAAAGCGTGAAATGGAGGAGCGTGAAAGAAAGCTGCGAGAAGTAAGTGCAAGGAAAAATACGTAACCGCAAAATCCAAAATTTTCAGACCCCGACCCTTCACTAATCACCTTTGCAGATAAAAACAAAATTATGGTAGGCTGGTCGTATGCCACCCCTCTCAGGCAGTTACCCCATTAAAACTAAGGTCTGCCAGAGTGTCTTCCAAGTATTTTCAAAGTGTCTAAATGCAGTACTTAATTGTTGCAGGAAGAGGCATTGAAGCAGCAGCAGCGGGAGGAAGCAGAACGCCAGAAGGAATTGGCTCGTCAGAAAGAATTATTAATCCAGCAGCAACGACAGTTGGAACATCAGAGGCTTCTTGAGCAACAGAGACTGGAACATCAAAGGCAACTAGAGCAGCAACGTCAACTCGAGCTTCAATTAGAACAGCAAAAACAACTGGAACAACAACGTCAGCAACAATTGGATCAGCAACGCCAACTCGAACAACAGCGCCAGATGGAACAGCAGCGTCGTGAGCAACAGCAACTCTTAGAAAAACAAAGGCTTGAAGAGCAACGCAGACAGGAGCAACAGCAAAGGGAGATGCAAGAGCAGCAGCAAAGAGAGCGCGAGCAAAAGCTTCGAATGGAGGAACAACAACAAAGAGAACGCCAGGAACAGCAAGCTAAATTACAAGAACAGCAACGATTTTCATGGAATTCGAATACTTCACAACAGCAACCTGGTAACATGAAAGCCCGAACTTTGCTGGAGATCCAGCAGGAAGAAGCTATAAAACAAGAGCAAGAAGAAATGATGCGTCAACAGATAATGAAGAAACAAATGCAGCAGGAACAACTTCGTCTACAACAACAGCAATCCCAAGCTAAAGGAGGGATGAATTTGAAATGGGCACAGGGAGCTGCTACCCAACAGAAAGTTAAGTCTTTGACTGAAATTCAGGCAGAGGAACAAGCCAAATTAGCTAAGGTGAGAAATTTATTTTATGCACAAAGTAAACACTCGAAGAACCTTTTTGTAATAAACATGATTTGATTTGCAAAGCAGCAAAAGGAAAAAGAACGTGAGCACAGGCAAATGTTACAACAACATCACCAGCAGCAGCAAGCCTGGAGTGCCAATCTTACCTGGGCAAATCGCGCATCTTTGAATGCTCCTCCTAGCAATAAGACAAATGGTACTAAAAATTATTTTGGAGTGTATTAACGACTTCAAAAAATGATTTGATTCAATGTGAACTTGTCGCTTACTGATTGACTTTTTATTTCTGTAGGTGGTATTTGGGATGAACCTAACCTGCCTGGGCCTGGAGTAAGCTCAAAGCATAATTTTCAGAATCCTCCATCAGCCCCGAAAATGAACCCAAGTTTACAGAATCCGATCAGCAATAATCAAACTCATCAGCCACCTCAAATTGGTAAACGCAACAAAGATGGACCAGACGATTCTTTCATGAAATTATTCCAAGTCCCACAACAAGAGCAACCCACTGGGAAGAAAGATGATTTCACTAAATGGTGCTTTGAGTCCCTCCAAGCTATGGAAGGGAATGTTGATATACCAACTTTTGTTGGCTTCTTGAAAGAAGTCGAATCTCCATACGAAGTTAGTGACTACGTCCGATCCTACTTGGGTGACGGTAGAGAGGCGAGGGAGTTCTCTCGCGAGTTCCTGGAGCGTCGGTCTAGATGGAAGAATGCAAGAAAGGGAAGGGATGACGGAGAAGGCGCTGAGGATAACTTGTGCAGACCAGCGAGCGCTGTGAACCCAAACCAGAATGACTTTCAAGAAGTAAAGGTAATCAAACTGTATAAACTTTCATTTAATATGAAACAAACATCGGAAACAAAGTTTTGGGCATTTAAATTAATTTTTGACTGAATTTGCGAATGCACAGGGAAAGGGAAAGAAAGGAAAGAAGGGAAAAATGCAGAAAGTGGACGCAAGAAACTTAGGCTTTAATGTTCCGGCATCAGCTCGTCTCAACGCTGGGAAGCAGTATGACGAAGGAACCGACTGAAAAGTGAATTGGTGTCGCCTGCCATTCACGTGTTGCGGTATGGTGACAGCATGAAAGTGAAAGTGACCGTTTAATGCAACATCTTCGAACCGTATATTATTCGATTGTGTCCATATCTTCCATCAAAATTTTGAATACAAACGTTCTATGCACCGATGCACGCAAATGCAGCGGGCATTATCGTCAATGCTGCAGATTCGATATTTACTCATTGTAAAACATTCAAATATATTATAAACAGATAAATATTAAATGAACTGCCTTTGACGAAAATTGCCTCTTTACACTCATTTACCAAATGAAACTAATTCGCATTGATAATGATAAGTAAGGATGCATAACTATGTTATTAACAAACTGCAAAAACGCATAATATAAAGTAGTATGGTTAGTTCGAGATTTCATCAATTAAATTGATCTCATTCACAAAATCACAAATCATAATCCAAAGGTACGTGTAAAACAATTGTTTATTTTCGATTTACAAGGGTGTCCGATCACGACACATCGTAACATTATGCTTTTATTTTTATACGTACTTATAACAATAATCTGTTTCATCATCCTAATTTACTTAGTGTAAGAATGAGCATAAAGAAACCAGGTAATAACTGTGGTGCTGCTGCTGCTGTTGAATGAAACACTGCACTGATGAAACAAATGAATAAGAAAATCATAACATTACCTTACAGACAACTAATTACATACGAATGTAGAAGTTGGCAAAGTACGCGAACAATACACAAAATTAATGACAATCCTTTGAATAACCTACGTCAACTGAAAATGAGGATCAGGGCTGGTGAATAAAACCCATTTGGTTGGACACACCGGTTTGTCGAGAACAAGTGTAACTTTCAGTGGATGTAGTACAAAAGGCATGGAAAATTGTTTATTCCAGATCGGGAAGTTCGTCATCCTCATCATCGGAATCAGTCTCCTTATCTTCTAGATCGTCCAAACTCGGCTTCTCTCCGCCCATCCCTCCCATTCCGGGTCCGCCGCTTAAGCCTCCCATTTGGCGCATCATCTGAAACCATCAAGAGTTGAATCATTTAGTGCTTTGTCCTTCTCGAACAAAAACTTGCAAAAAATGTAATTCGAGTTCTACATTGAAATATGCTTACCTCCTCGAAATCAGTAGCACCTCCACCGCCAGGTCCACCACCCATACCCATACCACCCATACCTCCCATTCCCTCTTCCTCTTCGCTATCATCTTCGTCCTTCCACCTACTGAAATCAACCTTCACCCAGTGTTTCTTTTCACTCGACTTAGTCAAACGGGGCCAGAAAGTGTCTTTGGTTTTCTTTAGTTCGAATTCAATCACTCTGCCTAAAATTTTATGCGTCGACTTGACCGGGTCAATGGGTTCAAACAGGTCTATCTCCACTTCGTACTCCTTCTTGTCTGTTCCTCCCATCCCTTTGAAGTGAATTTTGTCCGCATTTACATCTATCGCTGGATCTTTACAATCCTCAAGGCAAATAGTTAGGAAAACTCCTGCCTTTCTCTGCGCCCACATAACGGGCGGTGGTAACCTGAAACAAAGTCAATCAATTTGAAAACTTCCATCTTAGTTTCAAGGAAACTTTAATCACTCATCTGATTATAATAATCTTGTCTTGGAACTTACAAAGTTGTAGCTGTCATAATGAACGGTCTACGCGTCAAGTACTGACAAGGCTGAATTTATTGCCAAGTTTTAATTAGATTACTGGAGGCCGCACAACTTAAAATGTGTCGTGTCACGTTTGAGTTGGTTCACGTGATCTGAAAAGATAATGGAATGGAAATGCATAAGTCAGTAAGTGCTTCATATTTTCATTTCCTCTTTCATATCGAAGCAAATTAGCGCCACACAATACAAGATAATGTAGTTTTACCGGACACCCACGCCATTTACTTTGACTTTCTACTACTACACCCTTTGTCGTTTTGTCAATGTATGACCAAACCAAAATCCACACTTATGCAAATAATTATCTGCAAATTACCCACCCAATTGTTGGCACATTACAGAAAGGTGTAGAAAAACAAACACTGGAAATTCATACCTGGTAATAAAAATCAATCAACTTGCACCAAGACGCTGCTCCACTCCTTCCAGCGAATGTTTTAACCACACCAAAAAGGTTCCAAAGCTTCCTTCAAACTGCCACCGTTAAGTAAGTTGTCGAGTGATTTTTCGAGATCGAGATCCTCCGCACCGCCTCCCGCAAGCAAGCGATCGCAATTTTAATGACTCCGGAAGGATTTTTTCCTCCTTTTCTTGAATTTTCCGTGCGAATGTGAATTAAAATGGTTTGGAAATGGTATTAAAGTGTGCTTGCTTCTACTGCTACCATGTAAATTGTAAATTACTCTTGGAGCAGTATTAAAAAAGTACTGCCTGCCGATTTCTACTGTTGGTGGATGGTTGCGTGAGTTCAGTGCCGTGCCACAAAAAGCCACACTCGATGAGAGAGAATTGCACCATCTACACAATTTCTAGAATGAGGGAGACTCTCTACTTCTCCGGTCGCTCGGCAAAAGACGAAATCAACGAGGTTCTTTTTTTCTCACTGGTTTCTCCAATGAAACGCGTTCCATTCCTCTCCATGTATTCCATGCTGTGACTCAGCTTCAAATCCGATACATTGAAAGGATATGGAAGCCAGTTCTGTGCTGGAATGATATGCATAAAACCGTTCACTCACGAGTTTGCCTCTGATTCTCCAATGGCTCCAATCTCCATTACTCACTCAAATGCAATGATCAGTTTCAGTTCAATTCATTTGTTCCAGAACAAGCAGGAACAATGTTCAAGAAAACTCCCGCCCTTCATCCTTTCATTTCATGTCGCACGATTTAGCCTGTCACAAACGTACTTTAGTAAGCTTAAGTTAAAACAAAGACTTTTGTGTATTTGCATTTAAAATCTAAATAAAAGCAGTCCAATTAAATCCAATTTCAAATCTGCCGTTTAATTTGTGTGATTCGGTGAATTTATTCTTTAAATTTATAATTTTAATTACAGAAACTAAATTAATCTATGAATACGATGTGGAATACGAAAAATTATGTCCGGTGTTTTGGAGGATGATTTGAGAGTTTTTGTGTTGGAAATGGGTTTATTTTTTTTACAAAACGTTTAAATAAGATGAATGATTAAAATCCTTTCTTTATTGTTGATTGACGGGATACCAGTCGGGTTTCCACTTTGTTCGCATAAACCATGAATTTTCACTGTCTTGAAGGTTGTCCCACTCATAGCGCTTCCTGAACGCTGCCACTTTCTCCAGGGCCTTGAGAAGCGCCTTCTGTGGTACCTTATAGACAGCTCCATCCTTTGGTTCAGGGGTCGCATATTCAGGGACAGGAGATTCCATAATGATTTCATCTTCTGGAACTGGTTGATATTCCATTTCCAAGTCGTATTCGGGTTGTAGATATTGGAAATCCTCATCGCTGTCGTTCAGGCCAGGTGCTTCAAAAAGCATTTTTAAAGCGGCTTGTGTCATTTGAAGAGAGGACTCTCTTGACTCATTGTTTGCCAACGAAGCTCGACTTTCCGTTTCTTCTTCGTCATCCGCAGCTTCTGTGGTAGAGGCTTCTTCAGAGTTCAGAGGATTCTGCGATGGAGCTTCGCTTTGCTTTTTTGTAACCGTTAGACTTTGCTTCGATGAAACCGTTTGGTTAACGTCTTTTGATTTTCCAGTTTCAGATGCAATTGTTTCCCCTTTATCTTCGTTTTCATTACTTCCTTCTGCCGTTGTTGAGTTGGATTCTTTTAAGAGACGCTGTGTGGATCGTTTTTCTCCAGCTTTAAGTTCTTTGGCTTTTTCCTCTCCGGAATTCGCCACACTTTCTTCCGTTTCTCCGTTGTCCTCATAATCATCGAGGGAGACGAATTCATGGTTAATTTTCGACTCACTTTCGATCATCTTCGTACGGCTTGTCCAAGCCTGCAATAAATCATCATGTCAGAATTGATGTGTAGATTGTTATTGTAAAAATTATGGTGGAGGTTGGTAAAACAATTAAAGTTCACAATTTCTTCTTTAAAACTCACGGTTATGTTCAGATTTCCATCCGATGTCCGATGAAAGTTGCCTTTGTTCACAAATGAAGCATGCAATTGCTTCGCAACATTTTCTAACTCTGACTTTTGCCAGAGACGCTTTTCCACAAGATATGGATAATTGGCAGTTACTACGACGTGATCCAGCTCCTTTGCAGCGGTCAAGTGATCTTGTAAGTTGCAGAACTTCATGAGACGATAAAATTCGTACTCACTCAACGTGTCCTAAACGAAGATTCATAATTGGTAAGTGTGTTTAAGAAATAATTGTTTGAAAATCATTTTTATTTGAAAATATCACTAGCCTTTTCTTTACTCGTTCTTATAAGACATCGCTGTGACTCGAGAACGGTAGCTATTGTATTTTTCGAAACGAGCAGAATTTTGTCATTATCCATTTTCATTGCTGTCGATTCGAGCTGAAATCCTTTACTCTGCATTTCCTCGATGATTTCCTGATAAATTTCGGACTTTTTCAAGTCCTCAAAGTTGACAATGCTTTCCATCACCACCTGCATGTAAAAGTCGAAAAATAGGTCAAAGGCAATTGAATCCAGGGTTAAAAGCGGTACCTTTTCATTCTTTGTCGCTTGTTACCTGATTCGTCAGGCTAAGCTCATCAAATAGAGTTGCCTCAGTTCTAGTCACTTCAACTATTTGCTTAATTAGCAAAAATATTTTTTGACGCAGGGAAAGCAATGAAACGTCCAAACATGAACGAAAAATTCCCGTCTGTTCCCCACGTTCGTAACTCCGGGCAAATTTGCTCATAAGTGGATGTGTAAAAGCTGAAACAGATTATATAGTAATTTACATTTTACATTTCGAAAATCCGTTTTTAATTAATGCTCAATCTTAGTTTATTGGGGCAATACGGACATGTTATGAAAATGATCCCTAGTATATTTCATCTTTATTTACCGAAAATTAATTTTAAATGCAAATGCAAATGACATTCATATTCCCAAGAATCGTCAGTTCAAAGATGTGAATTGTGATGATAAGATCATTTCATTTGAGCAATATGCAATGGTCAGATTGCAGGAGAGTGATGAGATAATCATTCCTCGTTAGTTTGAGAATTTCCTGCTTATTGTGAGTGGCCAAAGTAATGGCTGTTTGAAGTCAATTATTATAACTTTTGTCGTGACATGACAAAGATAAACATACTGCAACAAAACAATAGAACTTGATTAATAATCGTAGGTTAGACATTAGACTAATAATAGGAACCTAATATGAAAACAATGTTTTCATCAGGGAAAGATGTATATCAAATTTAAGATTTGTTTCCCTTCATTGAATTTTGAAAATAAATGGAACTTCGTTCTTGGGTAGGACAATTATTTAACTCCTCATTTTAATCTGATCTGAACCCGGTGAGTATGGGTAAATGGACAAGGAGTAATTAGGTATCAAATATACATACCGCAATGGCATTCGCATGAAGCAATTAAGTTACATACAATATTTATATCAATCTTGTTCACTAGATAAACCCTATATTAAACCTTTTGATATCTTCTTACGTAACGAAATCAGTGTGCCTTATTATATGAACATTTTATAATTTACATGAATCTGTCACAATTGCTACCCATTGAAAATTATGAAATGAAAGGTGATACAGCAATTTACTTGTTGACATTTGTATAGCTTGTAGCAAGTATCATATAACCGAATGTTTATTTAATAGCAGTTACAAAAGACTTCGCCCATCCTCTCCAAGAGCTTTAACTGAAGTGAAACTGATTTGATGCCTAATGAAAATGTCGCCAACAGTGGCGAGGTTGACATTGACTGACATGCTCAAGTATATGTGTTATAAAAGTGGAGTATTGTAATTTAATATTTAATTGGCATTATCACATTTCATGATGATGGTTTTATGGGGAATCTAGCTGAATTGTTAAATTACTGACAAGTGGAAGGGAAGGATGAGTTTGCTAGTATTATGCTACAATTACAATTCAAGTGCCAAAGGCGCCCCTGGTCTCTTTTGCTACTGTTACGAAATTAATCACTAGATAAGTTTGTTAAAATTGAAGGCTTCAAATTTTGAAACTTCAATTGAAATTAGCTTAGCCTTAACAAAGGAGTCTTTTCTGAATTGAATTGCCAACTTCGATTGGTCTCCAGCAGTGGTTATCTTATGCTGAGATGAGATAATATAATTTTTGTTTACATTGGCTGAGATGTTTGCTGACAATTTTCATTGACCTCATCTTGAGTCTTGCAGCAACAACCCCTCAAAAATCAACTCTTGTTAAGGGATATAAAAGTAAAAGTAAAGCAAGTGTGTGTACCGTGTACTTAAGATTTTGATTAAATTGTGGTGGCGGTCAAAATGATTATAATTAAATCAATAATGCAATCCACTTGAAAAACACTTAACACATGTCGCAATTGTTTCCTTCTTCCACTCAACTTCACTCGCTTCAGATTTAACTTATAGACTCAAGTGGCTTACTTTTGCTCCAACAACAAAGGCGAAAGTGGAGATCCAACTTATTTATTCCATTGCCTCAAATATGTCAAAATGTGTGGCTCATCGTAACAATTTCTCTTTGTAATGTTATGTTACTCCAATACACTTTCGTATTATCATAATAACTTTTGACTCGACAACTATGTTAGTTTCAAACTAAATTATACAAGGCTTTTTGCGTAAATAAAATATATATAGCAGTTAGTACCTCCTGCAAATTCAACAACATGAAACCAGGATTCGAGATGATGAACACATCCAACAATCAAAATGTCAGACGTTCACAAAAATATAATACCAACATAATAAAACGTCTTTGTTCCACAGACAAGCTGTAAAGTTATCAAGAAAATGTCCATTCATGGATTACAGCAATAGAATATCGAATCTAACGTAATGCAGGTAATCTTCTGAGTGACATAATAAATATCTTGGTACAGGATCCCTAATTTTAACAAACACTGCAGATTGCGATATTAACAGTTTGATTAAGTGGAGATGACAAGATCAGTTCAATCTTTGACAATAAATTGAAAGACGCACACTGCATGATTCAAGAAATGTACCTATCACATCATATTTAAAACTCATCAAAGGAGATCCATAATCGGCATGTCACATCACATCTTATCTTCAGCACCAACATCATCAATATCATACGTTGCCCCAGTTAGACACACAGGGATAATAAGTGTGTCATATCGGATGGCTTTGTGTTTACAAGATTATGATGGATATTCCACAGATCGTCTTTTCAACTGTCCGTTATTGTCAGAGATCTTGAATGGACGTTTGCATTCATTCAGCTAATAGCGGTGGGCCAGTGCGCCCATCATCATTCATCTCATCGGTATAAATCAGTCAGAAAGAGACGATAACAACGAAAACCTCTCCTGCATTGTTAAAAATCCCAACTCTCTTTTGGGGTTCTACTACTGGCTATTCACCTACGCTTAGTTTTTATATTTGTAGCAGAAACAAAAATAATGAAAAGATTTTTTAAAGAAAAAATTTAACCAGAGAACTCATATCACTCACATATTACTATTACTGCTAATTGCGTAAGCGAGTTTCAAATGAGGGGGCGAGTTTTTGCAATTAAAAAGTCATGTTTTCCACACCTTTTCAATGAGAATTGTATGGATTACAAATATTTTCGGTGTATACTTAAACTTAACTCTTTTCGAAAAAAGCGTTTCGTGCTGAGAGGTTACGCGAAATTGCATAATACAGTTAATTAATAATAATGGCAGAACGTAGAAGATATAAGGGGGATGGAAATAACATTGGAAGATGCGAAAGGAACTTTAATGCCATTTTGGTTTAAATCGAGTGTGATCCATTCAATTATTAACTGACTTTGTCAAACACTAGGGATATTTGTATCTGTAAAAGTTTTATGCACAAAAATTATCCATCATGTTTGAAAACGTAAAAGACACGATTATAAGAACTAAGAAGACAACGTTGCAAAAAAGAAATGTGTAAGATTTTTTCTAAAATTGAAACGGACACATTGCTAGAACGCGTGTACATTTTTGTACCACTGCGGCTTTACTTGTGGACAGAAAGAAAGAAGAGAGAGAATGGGAATAAAAGAATAGAACGAATCCCATACCGTTGTGAGTGACATGCATGATTCATTATTATTTCATTATATCATCGCATTGTTCATCATCAATATTCTTTCTATTAGTTGGTCATCGTCTCCCACAATACAACACCAACAATGCCACAAGCAATTTTTATGCAGTCAAAGTTGTACATTTTTTTGATTATGATTCTTCTGAGTCATAATACTGTAAATAGTACCTTTGCCGTAACCTAATGGACATTCGTACTTTATAGTTTATAGGACCTAGGAGTTAGGACTGAGCTAGGTAGAACTGATGAATGATGTGCTGGTTTTCTCTGGTGATGGATGCGGTGCTTCGCAGAAAAAGATCTCTCTGGGTTTTTCAATTAAATGAATGAATGAATTATTTATTGGATTGGATGGCAAGAAAAGAAGAAAAATTAAATGTAAAATGCTACATAATACGGATTATTTTAAGTTTTGCCATTTTCGACAAAGCCTGTCGAGACTTGAAACAGGGAGAAAAACCGCTGCTGCGTGTACACGTAGACACGCTGACATATCACATCACATCCCATTATTACACGGACCAGTGGTCATATAAACACATCATTGTTCGACACTGTACAATCAAGATTTTCATCTTTTAATGTAAATTATTTTTCAAAAAGAAATAATAAACCGAACATATTTATTCTAATTATTTTATTTTCTGACATGTGGCACCGCATGGTTTAACATGACGATGATAATGATAAATCATTCATTCATTATGAATACTATTTGATGTGTTATGTTGATTTGATACGTCTCCCAGTGTAAAGATGTCATTTCGGAATTGCAAAACCGTTTAAATGTTCGATGCCTCGATTTGTTTTGACGATACTGTGTGATTCCTAAATGATATGATATGATTAGATGATTAGCAGAAACGTATTTAATTTATGCACGTATAACGTGAGTCTTTCTTCGCTACTTTCTTTTTACTCCCTCTTCCTCCCAATATTATGATCAAGAGGATGTGACATCATAATTGCCTATTTCATCATACCTTAAATTCATAACGCCAAAAATGGAGAATAAAATTAATTACTTATTACAAAGTTCACTATACACATTTTGACGGAGAAACAATGACAAAACAAAAAACGTTTCGACAAGCAGCAGCCCTCCTCCAATTTCGGATGGAGTCATTCAAAAAGGATAAGTTTCATTTTCATCGCTCAGAAACTCGTAATTTAAACTTTTGCACTTTGTTGGAGTGGTTGGCGAACCAACAACCCTGAGCATATTTTATTTTTATTAGCATAAGGGCGCTTGTCAAAGCGTCGGTGTGGTTTGACACAAATTCAAATGAAATTAGATTAATTGGCATTTGGACGCCATATTATTATGATCATGATCATCTAACCAACGTCGTTTTTCATCTTTTTTTAAAGTGGGTTTTAAATTGTGCGATTTGACTAACGATATGCCTTTGCTGTGATCTACTCTTCCAAACAATAAGAGAGTAAAAAGATGGCATCGATCGAACGCTCGCTTCGTAGTTTGCCGTGATATGCGGTAATAAATTCATCGAATGCAAATGTATGCAATAAAGATAGGTAATAATTTTTAGCACAATCATACTTCCTGGCTGAAGTGATACATGAGAATCTATCCATTACCAGTGCACTTATTTTTAGAATAATCCTACAGTAGGGGTATTAAGGCTTTTAACATTCCACCATCGACTTGCACGAAGTTTCCTAAGTATTGATTATTATAATTTCATTTTCATTCACAACTCGCATGTCCGACTCTCGAATTCATTCACACATCTTTGTCTTGCTCGTGATCAACGTCAAAATCCTCGTCCATTTTCATGCATTTGTGTATACAACCCATTCGTAGATTGTGAGTCACAATTTGTGACTGAAGAAAAACATCATCGCATCTTGTATTTATTTACCCTTCTCGCACAAAAACGAAGGCACATCATAAAATAAAAAAGTAAAACAGTGAAATGTATGGAATGCACTTGATTATTGATGTGGATGACAAAAGTTAGCTCTTAGGTTTAAGGGACTTGAGTGAGGGTACCTGCACTTATGAAAGTAAAGTCCACCCACATTTAAGACGCAGAGGCCTGCGATGTGGCTACTTGATTCAATGAAATCTTCAAGTGAGGATTAAGAATTAAGCAGCTATTAAAGATGGTTTACGTGGACGCTAAGCACAAGGCAAAACCGTGTAAGGTATAAAGGATGATGTACATGCACGAGCCAAGACTGACGGCATATCTCAGACAAACTAAACACTCTTGCTTTCCTTGACTAGGGGGAAAATGAAGCGTCATTGATGTTATCCTATGTTATATAATAATTTCATGTGTTATATAATAATAAAGCTGAATTGTTTGTCTTGGTATTTGAAGAGAACCACAAAAATCAGCCCTTTAAAAAGGGCCCGACCCAGTGGACCGATTCAAAGTTCTCATTTCGTCTCAGTGGAAGGAGGATCAAATTAAAAGAGTGCCTCTGGGGTGTAGTGGTTTTAACGGTCCAGACAAATTTTTCACAATCGTAAGGAAACTTATTTCGGACTTTTTGTGTGCCATAAAAAATCCTGCACTAAGTAAGTTTTCGCTTGGTGGAGGTGGTGAAGAATCACAGGACCGATTCACTATGAAAATGTTTTTGGTAAAAAACCTATAATAAAAAAGTGATATCTTCGAGTGTGACAATTTTATTCTATCTATCAAAGTCGAATTCGGAACATTAAAAAATAACTGTTTGAATTTCTTAGTTTTTGGTAGCCTCCTGCCTGACACTGGCTGCTGGGGAACCCCCAGCTCCAGGAGGCAATTACGGTGCCCCTCAACAGGGAGGGTATCGCCAAGGAGGGCAAGATTCGCAGCAGTATGGAGCTCCTCCTCAACAATCCTACAGCCAGCCACAGCCACAGCCTCAGCAGTATTCTGCTCCCCAGTTTAATCAACCTCAACAAGGCTACAATAGTCAAGGATCGCAGCCATCCTTCAACCAGCCCCAGCGCACAAGTCCCCCTAGACCTCCACAGCCACAGTCATTTTACGGTCAACCCGAAGAAAAACAACCAGAACAAGAAGGGGGTTACGAGCAGGATCAAGGAGGAAAAATCCATAAACACATTTATGTTCACGTTGCCCCAGATGAGCCTCAAGAACCTAACAAGCCCAGAGATCGGAAACCACCTCCAGCACCAGAAAAACACTACAAAATTTTGTTCATCAAGGCACCTAGTCCATCAGCCAACGGTGACGAAGAGATTCAACTTCCTCCCCCTCCAGAACAAAAAACTCTTGTCTACGTACTTCTTCAGAAGCCTGGTGGACCTGGGGGACTCAACATTGCCACTCCCAAACCCACAAAACCCAGCAAACCGGAAGTATACTTTATTCGTTACAAGGGAGGTCAAAACCAACGCCAGAATAATCAGTACGGCGCACCAGAGCCGAACAAAGGAGGTCAGCAACAATATGGAGCTCCTGGAGGAAATTCTCACAGACAGCCACCACCACCACCGCCTCAGCAGCAGTACGGTCAGCCACAACCCCAATTTGGACAACAACCACAGCAACAGTATGCCCAACCTTCGACACACCAACCATTCGGGCAAAATCCACCCCCACAACAATTCGGGTCACCTCAGCCGCAACCACCCCAACACAGACAGCCACAACAGCAATACGGGCAACCGGAACAGCAACATAGACAGCCACCACCATCACAGCAGTATGGACAACCTGAGCAGCCTCAATACAAACCACCTCAGCAATCGTTTGACCAGCCTCAACCCCAGCCACAATATGGTCAGCCACAAGGTCAACCACCACAGGGTCAGTATGGTGCACCAGTGCCCATTCGAAAGTAACATGAATATTCTTGCTTAGTTAAAAATGTGAATCAGAGAAATGGCTGAGGCTGATGTGAGAGTGTTTAGTTAATGTAATCAATATTTTTTCATACAATTTCGTGTTATGTAACTTATTCAGTATAAGTTTTGTAAGCAGTTTGTATCTAGATTAACAGAGTTGAGTTTTAGAGGGAATGAAAATGAGATTTTGTGCCTACTTATTTAGAGAAAACCTTGTCACTGTCTTTTAGTATTATTAACTAATGTATCCAATTACTATAATCAAATAATAAAGACACTTTAAACTGTGTAATAAACTGACATAAGCGCCAGTCATCAACTCCCATTTTTTCTAACCTGCAGCACTTGCCTACTACTGAGCATTGTGATTCATAATTGCACCAATAAATAGCGATTATAATGAAAGCGCAGTCTATTTTTTTTGAGACTTACATGCAATGCAGCCATCGGGATCCCTCAGTACTTCAAATCGCCTTTCTTCGTCCTTCCACAAGGCACTGAGGAGAGAAGCGAGACTTTGGTCTATTGCACTGCAGAGCTCCTGTAAACGTTGTCTGCTTTTCGGAAGGTCAAAATCTGCGCCAGATAACATCATCCGTGCCAGAACATCAATTTCATAACCAAAGACTAGCTTTTGATTGGCACATTTTAGTGGACGGTGGTAGTAGAGTAATTGATCCATGCAACGAGGGTAATCACAAATATGCAAAACGCAATTCATCAAATGAGATGGGGCCACGGGACCTTCAGATATCTAGATGAGAAATGACCAAACTTGATTTATACCTTTAATTAAGCTGTTTGATTATAGTAATTATATATGACATTCCATCAATTAGTTTCATTTCATTGTGTCCGCAAGACGTACCTCCACAATTTCTAATAACCGAAAGAGTCCTTCATACGCAAGAAACTCTTCCAAGATATGAGCACAGTACGCAACACAGCCACAAATGCATTCAGAAATTGCAATTTGAATACTTTAAAAATGACAGAGAAGCAAAAATTAAAATTAGAAAAGCTTTTCAAAATACATAATTGCAATCATTTGCATAAAATGAGGTTTGTTTGGAGTGATTAATTGATTCATACACGGCATCCCTGCGTCTCTTGTCAGATGACAGATAAAGACATCTCATTACAGCGACCAAGATGGTCACACCTTCCAGCCTGGCGAATTGCATTTTTTGCTGAAGGTCATAGAATCCCAAAGCGCCACAAGAGTGGAGTGCATTACTGATGCAGGTGTCTTGAAGAGCTCCTTCATTTTCCTTTAGCGCCAGCAGCTTGAGTACGTCTTCAAAGAAAGAATATTTAACATTACACAACGAAACAAGTGCCCACCTAATGGTGGGTTTTAGGTTGATCAGACATCGTGATTTGTCATGATTAGTCAATCAGAGGTGATGATTGAGGCATCCCGGGTGATGAAAAGGCTTACATATTGGGTGGGTTTTGTAACTGGGGTTATTCTGTCTATGTTAATGGGGTACTTAGCAAGGGTAGGATAAGCAAGAACAGTTATAAGACAACTTTGGTAAAGATTATAAATTCAGGGTGTGGTATATAGTGGGAAAAGTAGTAAAGGTAAATCATTTTTACCACCATATAAGGAAAGTTTTTTTACACGGTAAATATTCCCCCGGCGCTTTCATTGAGAAACATGATTTTACTATATTTTTTCAATGTGACAAGTTTTTACATGATCGAAACCCTAATTATAATAGTGTATAGGATGAATGAATGAAGTACTCGGAGACACTCGAATGATTTTGAGCTCGATAAAAATGACTCTTCGTAGTAATCAAGTGCTTTTTTAACGTTTGCATTCTTTGCTGCTAATAGTTGCAATCGAGTTGCATGCAAGGACCTGCCCAAATCTTGTACCGCAGTTCGCTGCGGCACTTCACAAAGAAATTAGACATTTTTGTTGGCTTGTTCACCACTTGAAAATGGCAGGCTTAAGCAACTCTTGTGTCCTAAAAGCTTTTTCAAACATAATCTTTTTGTAATGGCAGGCCCATGCATGATGGTAATGTGGCGACGACGATGCCGTTGATGGCTCTAATTAATTTGTACGAAGCACCCATTGAAAAGCAAAATAGCTTAGATAATACAAGTTTGTGAAAGTGAATGACTAATTTGTATTACTCAGAATTATGGTCATCGCATCACGCTGAATGAAGTAATCCATGACTGTTTTAGCAACAGTAGCAGCTTCATCGTTCTTTTCAGCTTCTGTATTCACATTGGCACTATTGGCAGCGGTTGTGAGCATGATTCGCAGGGTTTGCAGGCACATGGCAAGAGTCGCTTGATCTCCTTCCCCCACTTCCCCATACGCAATGAGAAAAGCGAGCAACCTAAGCAGAAAACGATAACAGTTTTTAAAACAAAAGAAATAGAGGAAATCAGCATAACCCAAATCCGCTAAAAATTTGCAATGTTAGCTTAGATTCACTTTGACTCAGGCTTATAGGTATGTATATATTGACAAGAAAGAATCAAATTATAGAAAAGCAACACAAAAGACGGTTAAGATTCTCCTTCTGTTTTGCAAGAAATGTTTATTTTTTGGGGTTTGAAAAGACAGAAAGGGAAAGTTCTCACGATGGGACGCCTTGCGGTGTGAGCAAAGACAATGGACAGTGTTTTGCAATCGCTTGTATTGTGCTCCACACAGCCTTATCCAAATCGTTTTTCTTCTCTACTTCTTCGCCAAGTTCACATGGACCTAGAGCCCATCTGAGGAGAACCGCGGCGATGCTGTATTCATTCACAATCTAAACGCAAACCATGATTTATTTTTAGCTTCTTTTTATCATCATTTATCATCATCTTTAGCACTGATTCAATCGAGTCACCAAATTTTTCTTTGTTCAAATCTATGAATCATCTTACTTTTTCTCCACCTCCCTGTTCAACAATACACTGCAACATGTAAATCATGTACTGGAGTAACTCCAGATCAATTGGAGTAGAGTCGAGTATAAAGGCAGGGTCCATGTCTTTTTTCTTTAAGATGGTGTTACTCACAATTGCAGCGATAACTGAATTTTTAATTTTAAAATTCAAATCAATTAACAAATTGTTATCATAAAAGATTTTGTTTGTGCATAATAAGTCGCTTATGAGAAAAACGTTCGTACACATTCCGAATTCTTGAAAGAATTCTCCTGCACGTGGCACACGTTTTGCGGTGAGACAAATCAAAAAGCCCAAGTCGTTTCTCAAGCCGATCAGAGCTTTGCTAGTGTGAAGCTTCATTTGCCGAATAAATCGTATCAGGAGTATCCTGGTTAATTTTAAAGGACGATATTAACAAACCATCTGAAAGTTTCGATTTCGATTAACTTAATTTGACTAACTGAAAAGGTTCTTT
The DNA here is from genome assembly GCA_021029165.1 of Cyphoderus albinus. Classification (NCBI taxonomy): domain Eukaryota; kingdom Metazoa; phylum Arthropoda; class Collembola; order Entomobryomorpha; family Paronellidae; genus Cyphoderus; species Cyphoderus albinus. The sequence continues at coordinate 25,064 of VYYJ01000648.1, read as the reverse complement.
TCGAACAGGCGGAATCATGGCTGCTTGCTTCTCAGCCTGCTCGCACGAAGTACTAGGAATTATTCCCAAGTAAGCCTCCACGAATTCAATGACTCGTACCACCATCCGGTGCGACGGGTCCAATGCAGATAATTTTAGAAGAGCAGGGCCTAAAACTGGTAAGGACCAGAGGCTCTCCCCTTTAATTTTAAAAATCGGCAGTTTAAAATGCAACACCAGGTCTTACATTAACATTCATTAGAAGTTTTTTTAAGTCTTACGAATTTTGGGTGAAACATCGCATAACATTTTAAGCAAAGAGAGAATGGAGCCAAACCCTTCTGTATGCGGTTCGTCTCTAATGAATTTAGCCAGTGCTTTAGGCAACGAGCTTTCTTCAAAAGCCGCAACCAAGACATTGTCAGGAATCGTTACGGTTATACCGTTAGATGATTTCATTAATTTTCTCAGGAAGGTTCTGCGAGAGGTTGAAAATTTATCTGGGTGCCGTTTCTCCATTACATTTTCCAACCATAAAGATAAAATGCTACAGATGGATGCTTGGGCGTGTGTAGTTCCCCTGATAATCGCTTCACCAAGAACGGAAAACGGAGCTGCTAATTTCTGCACATCGAGATTTGACTTGTCTTCCATCGGTTCCATGTGGATGCCGCGCTGCAGGCGCGTCATGATTTTGTCAAATAACTCTTTCGCATAATTGACGAGCACCAGACTTGGTGACAAAGACTCGATAATATTTGCCACGATATCGATATTGTTGTGCATAAACACGTCCAGCCCCTTTTCTTCGTACATTGACCATAATGCGGTAATTTTTTCCTCGAGTTGTGTCAGTTCGTCTAGAGGCGTTATTATTTTAACAAATGCGAGCGTAATTAATTTCCTGCTTCGTTGCTTCATTCATTATCGAAAAAAATTGTGGCTAATTTCTACCTGAAATCTCGTCTCTCTTTTTGCAGGACTCTTCTTCTGCAGGCTGAGATTCTGACAAGCATGTCGATTGGTATTGATATGGGTCACACTCATATAATTCTTCATTTTCTAAAAACTCTGATGAGGAGAAAGTCTCGTCGATGTAATCCATGATGCAAGTATTTTGTGCAACGACAGTTTCATAAGAATTTTATTTTCAACAGAATCACAATGTCAGTGTGTCGTTTCTGTGTCATTACTGTTGCACATGGTCTGTCATTTTTGTTTCCGTCAACAATACCTCGTCATGTCTGATAATTATAACGCATCAAAAAGCGCCCATGGTAATTCTCTACTTGTGTGTGACACAACTGTCAGAAATTGACAGAGACACAATTCTGTCAGTTTTATGTCTCATGTACCGGTTTTGCGTAGCTTTTAATTTTCAGTTTTTATGCTCGCCGCATCTAATACCAAAACAAGCCTTTCTAATAGATTTTTATTCCTTTTTGTTCTCTGGTATCACGTCCACCTAAAGTTACATAAGGAAGAAAAAGAGGATTGTAATCCAAACAAATTCCACACATGATAGTTTTATTTCATTTTTTTCAATTCCTTTTGTTTTGCTGTCTCACTCTTTTCAGTTCATCTGAAGAAATAATGTTTGAATGCGTTTTCTCATATGAAGGAAAAATATCTTTGAAAAGGTAAAAAGTCTGAAATTGNATCTTTGAAAAGGTATAAAGTCTGAAATTGAAATTCATTAATCACTTCTACTACCATTTTTGCACAGTCATCCGATCCCACACACACGACTCAAATGATTATTATTTGCATATTCATCATATTATCATCATCAACATCATCAGCAAACAATTCGCACATTTTTAGTTCAGAGATTTGTCATTCATCCCAACTTGGTGATAGAGAATAATTCTCGTTGAATTGCAGTCGTACTGCATAGATGCAAGTAATATCGATGTCACCAATTGCAGAGATTGCAAATTGCAACTGCAGTAGTCAGTCGGTGAGTTATAAAGCCGAAAAATGACACAATTGTAGCAAGCGTCCGATACAATCAACCGCAATTCATATTTCATCTTGCCGCAACAAGTCAGCAAACAAACAAACATGAGAAATAATGCAATAAGATTTTGTAATACGTTTTATTGTTTTAAAGTCATTTTCCAATCGTACAATAACAAAAAACCTTGTATCTTACGATTACGACTCTGAATGTATTTTATACGTTACGAGTGATAACAGTCATTATTTTTTATTTAAATTTTAACCGACAATAATATGCAATAATGCTGAATAATAATATTATACTGTACAATATACGTTTAATTTTAGGGGACTTATTTTTTACATGTATTTAGGTAGGTAGGTTTTTAATTTCAAATTGTAGTCACACTCTAGACAGTTTAGTACTAATAGTACAGTTCCACAATCCAATCTTTGTTAAATACTTTACAGCTAACTTACTAACGGGGTATTCTAAATTGCGTAATAATATGCTTCATGATTATTATCAGCAATACAATTCCAATCAAACCTTCTTTTAGCCTGTGTAATTGTTATTATTAAGTGTTAATTGTCATTAATTTTTAACAACCAAAATATCAAAGACATTCTTTATACCTTGATTTGAGTCACAAAAGGATGGGCATCTTTATCGTACCTTTAATCATAATGTATGCGTCGAGACCTTCATGCTTTTTAAAGACAATTATATTACAATCGCACTATTAATTACTTGCATTTTATACAATTTACTGTATTAAACTATATAAATACATTAATTAATAATAATTATAATCTTAGTAATAATGAACATTGAATTTTTTGGTTTATTGGTGGTGGTGTTGTTCTTGGGTTTAAAAAATATTTTTGGTAGCACACAATCATCCAGCGCTCAATTTTTAATTTAATAATTAAAACACTACCCTTTCCCTATTTAATTATTCTTAATTCTTTGCCTTGTCATTATTTACTTCTTTTAGGACTTCGTAATTCTATTATTTTTTCGAAGAATGATGAAGTAGCAAAAAAGCAATAACCTACTTGTTACTACACAAGAAATATTTAATCATCTAATATCAATGTTCTGAGCGCGTAGGTAAAAATTCTTACTCGTTGAATGGTTTGGAATACACAAAAATGATTGAATTGCTAACAGAAAACGCTGGAGGTAGTTTCTTTCCCGAATCCTACGTTAAACTTTTTAGCTGCTAACAACCCCTTCCAATGATATCAGAAAGTGGCATGTTCTAGTCCTATGTAAATTGAGTAATATTTATTCTTAATATTTTTCTCCCTTACATATTTCGCTGCTGCAGTTATAAGAATAAAAGATTATTTTATTTTATTCACTTTTGTAAGAATATTCATTAATTAGTTGATAACAATGACGAGTAGATTTTTTGTAAAATAGAAAATACCTTCTATGTACAACTCATGAATTGAAAGAGGAGCTTAATTTTACTTTTATTCTTTTATTCCTGGCTTAATTGTTTCCGAAACAGACTAGACAAGTTAAAACTTTCGCTTTTCCCTTAGGCTAATATTAAATATAGCTAGGTATTTTACTATTTATTGGTAGCATATCAGTAATATTACATATTGATACGATAGCAAAAGTCTGTATATCGGGAGATGGAAAATTAAAATGATGTATGAACATTTAAATAGTAGTTAAAATAACCTTAATATTATGTACAATGCATGAACTATTTTAACCTAAAGGATTTTACATTTACAGTTAAACACTGGTATTTTTCCTGAGGAGAACAAATGGCTATCTAACATCTATCTATTTTGGTTGAGAAAACTGCAATCTGCCCGTGTCTGTCGTCAGTCCAATAATTCTATTTTTCTGTTTGTAGGAATCACTTAATTACTCGTTATACCTTTTTCTTATCTCTTCTTTGAACTTGAACTGAATGTATGCAGTTACTGAAAATGCTACATTACAAGTTTGCAGCAATTTTTGTCCAACTATGTTAAATATTATGTATAAAATAAAAATCCGAAGGTATTTAAATTTAATCCTGTAATTAATTGCTTGCTTATTTTCATCTCTTGAGGATGCGGTTTTTAATTGTACCACAATGAAGAAGTTAGCTATATATAATTACCTCTAAATTGTATAATAATATTATACATTACTTGTTTTATTACGAATTAATCCTCCAGTGTATCAAGTAAAAAGTTTAAAAACCACCCAGGTTGATTTTGTTTCCTTCTGAATGAATGGTTTCGTTACGCACTCTTGTGTAATACAAAAAAACATTTCCTTTTTTCTCTAGGGGACGGCCGAAACTTGAAAGTTGGTCATTCATTTCATTCAGCAAATATCAAAGGTGCGAAAGAACTTTTCGTTTTGTGTAGTAGTGGTATCCCTGTTTGCATTATGAAATGCTGGGTGATAGTCAAATTTTTTGCACGCATAGTCGAACATGGATGATATTTTATGTTATGGAAGCATTAATAATCGTCCTCGCAGAAGGGGGTGCCGGTTGCAACAGCAATTTTCGAAAGTGGCAGTCTTCGTCTCTCTATTCGAACAAGGTCGATACATCCCACGAATCCTTGGTGGAATTCCGGTGGGATTTCTCCGGCCAAAACTGATGACGCAACGCCACCTAAACAAGAATCAGGAGAAATCCGGGTCTTTTTAGTAGGCCACAAATTTTGTGCAAAGCCTCAAGACAGAGAGGCGAAGCATTATCTAATGAAATGACTTTGTCTTATTTCATAAGTACCTATCCAATACCGACCATCGGACACAAGCACGTTGCTTCCAACAGGAGCTGTTGCTCGGTGTGGCTTGGAGCCATCCACTTGCAAAACTATCAGTCTCCTTCTTCTGGCCACTAAGAGCTGGTGCCACCGGCCATCCGTGATTTTGACCTAAGTAGGTATTCCAAGAAACCGTTAAATTACACACAAAACCTCGTAAACTACAGCCGAAGGAAAAGTGTACCCTGATTGGAATACTATGTTCGTTAACGTACTTTCGAGCGGATAACAACCGGCCTTCTGTTCTTGGCAGAGCCCAAGTCAATTCGCAGCTCTGGATAGCCGTCCACAATGAAAACGCCGAGGTACCCTCGCCTCGTCTGAGAATCGCCGTGAGGGCTCTTTCCGGTCCAAAGAACCACTCCAGGAGCTTCACTCGTGGTGCGGAAAACAATCTCGATCCGATTTCTTCTTTGTGCCTTTACCCTACAAAAGCATTGAGATGTTTGCATTTTAATTTCTATTATAGCCTCCTTTTCTTCAATTCTTTCTTCCTTTGTGAGTCGCAATTTTGCAAAGTGTTTGCAAAGCATTCACTTATCCTCAATTTAATTACACAAGTTTTTGAGAGACTCACAAAGTGAGAAAGACAAATCAGTACTTTTGGTATTATTGAAATCATGTCAAGGATTAACCATCTAAAGGAACGAGGAACAGTTCATACCGCAGACAACTAAAACAATCCCCCGCACCACTTTAATCAGATTAGAAAGTGGAGGAGGTTTTAATTCGTGGTATTCATTTGCATAGATATCAAGTGAGTAGGTAGGGTGTTAAAATGAAAGTATATGAAACCATGTATCAAAATATTATTATTATGCGTGACATTTGAAAGGAGATTAGAGAGAGAAGAGAAGAGCAAACCTTTCAGTTATTTCTTCTTCAAGCAAAGGAATAAACTCCTCGTCATCATCAACAAAGTCAACGTCATCATCATCGTCATCATCGCCGTCCTCTTGACTAGCACCTATCGGCTCATTGATGTCGATTTCGTAAGCACTACTACTGCTGTTAGTATCAGATTCCCCAGATTCCGCAAACAGCTCGTCCAGATGCGAGTCAAAGTTCTCATTATAAAAGTCATCGTATTCAGAAAAGTTGAAAGACTCACTGAGAGCGAGAGCAGGTAGAGAAGGCAGAGAAGAGTCAGAAGTGGCAGCAGCGGAAAAAGTAAGGCACACCGAGAAAGTTAGTAATGTAATGTTATGCAATATCGCAATATCCGTGTTATAGTTATTACACAGCTCTACTCTAGACATAAAAAACCCGGCGCTTATAACATAAAAAATATAGGTACATTCTTTTCTTACTGTTTGGCGATTTTTCTGGGAAACTTGAGGAAATTTTGACCGTCAAACCGAACAGGTCCAGGAATTTCTTTCCCTGTGTAACAAAAGAAGACAGTAAAACATTTTGTCTTGTCCTCTGTGTGTGTACGTGCGTGCATCAAAAATTATGCGGAATTTCAGCATTTTATGAAGACTTACGGTTCTCGCAATATTTTCCCGAGTATTGTGACGGGCACAAACAAATGAAAGACTCGAGCCTATAACGTAAACGTAACAATGACACAATATAATAATAGTAATAATAATAATAACGATATTTATAAATAGGACCACATAGCTTATTCTTATTCTGGTCGCAAGTTACAAAACTCTCGTGTTCTTGAGACAAAATTTGCTTAAAAAGTGACTACTTAACAATGGAAGTAGAAGCCACGCAGCACATTATATTTTAGGAGATTACAAAAGAAGCTCGGCTTTAATCATTGTGCGCAAGAATTCATTATCTTCTTTTCTCATCTTACCGCGGAAAGCAAGTTCCACCATTGCTGCAGGGTTGCGAAACGCTGCTTCCGCAAGGAGGGCCTTCGTAACGGTGAACTAATCGCTCATCCAGTGCGTTACTGATATCCCTGTAGTAGGTCTCTCCGTTGATTTTGACAAATTGTAAGGCTCCGTCAAAAGGAGATAAAATGCCCAGCTCTCTGTGCACCATGTTCATGTCTCTGCAGACGTTATAACAAAAATGCCAGAAATTAGATTTTACATTTGGAAGTATTTGCTCTGCGGTAATAATGTAAGCAATTAGCAGTAAAAAATCAACATTCAATTTTAATTGTAACGAATAACGCGGTATTGATAATAACAATAAAAAGAAAGAAAATGTGGATGATAAAAAAGTTTTGTTATAAAGTTAATAAGTTTCCATCGGAGGCTCACCGAATACCACCAATGTAGAGGGGAAGCTCTAAATTAAGTTCGGAAAGGGTCGGAGGAGATTTTGCTGTCAAAGGGGGATGTCCATCAATCTGCAGTCGACCTTCTCTGCCTTCCCTTGATGCTACAATCCAGTGCCATTTGTTAAGAGAAATTGGTTGATGCCACCTATAAACAAGGGAGAAAATGAGGATTTGATTGTTAAATTTCTCCTTCTCGGTCGTTGCTCCAGAATTATAGCCACAAATAACTGAATTTAATGCGGGAGTCGTTTTTTCTTCTTTTCTTGCAATTTAATAAGCTTAGCATACGTGATATTGCCGATTCCGGAGCCAAGGTCAAAGAGGAACTGAATGTGAGATCGGTTGATTAGGAGAGCCACGAAATCCCCCTTTCCCATTTCTTGTCCATTGTAAAGAATGAGGCCATTAGGAGATCGGATCATTAGCCAAATTTCGATATTCACATGGCGTGCTCCGTTTTCAATTTTATGAAGTTCTAGATATGAGAATCCCCTAAAGTCTAGCATTGCCCCAGTTTCTCGTACAACATTCGCCTTTGTTTCACAATACATTCCTGCGGGCGAAGCAGCATTAAAACAGTAGAAAACGAAGAATTATTACACTAGCATCAAGTTATGCAAGTCGCTGACTTTGTTTTCTTTTCAAAAGAAAATTTATATAATTCTGGCTGAAGCAGCAATTAAATGTCATTTGTACCTGCGTCAAGTGGATGGCAGACGCATCTATAACCCGAAGAACTTCCATGGTCAATCCAGCACATTCCATTACTTTGACATTGGTTTTTCAGGCAAGGATTCCCATGGGCGTGATGACCAGCTCCTTTTCCACTTGTGTCTAGAAGCGAGTAAGTTAAGTTGTGGAGCGAAGAGATTCCGTGACGAGTGTGGGATTTCTCTTTGATCCCTTGATACTCATCAGGCTCGTTACCGACGTACATCGGGGTTGTAGTCAAGCGATGAGAGAGGCTTACCACAGGGCATTGTGAAATCTCTGTAAACGAGCTAATTAAAGGATCCTTCTCTTCAAACTCAATCGGACGCCTTCCCACTTTTAGCCTATTGATGCAGCCAACGAAACCCTCTGACGTGCCCACGGTCTCCCAAATTCTGCAGAAACAAACAAAGAAAAAAGCAAACATTTTAAATGAAATAAGACAACAACTGTCACACTGCTGCCTACAGTGCGTACAATTCATGCCACTTCCTTCCTTTTCTAATTTTTGGCTGGGTGGATAAAATCAAAAGACAAACTTTGGGAAGTAATATTTCGTGAAAGTGGATTGCGAAGTGCACTGAATACTGACATCTTGTTATCAGACCTCCACGCGCGCACTGCAATGCCTGCATGAGGAGGTCCAAATTCAAATACAAATGGACACTTCACTTCCTTTATTTTTTCTTCTAATTACTTACTTGGTGGAATTTAAAGGTATGTAACCCATGTAGCCACCGTGGTCGAGGTTCAGTGACTTCATTGATCCAGGACTCGTTCCTTTCACGTCTTCTTCTCCATCAACCCGAAGTAGTCCATCTCTATTGTATCTTTTTGCCGTGATGTGGTACGTAGAACCAGAAACCAGTCGACTTGCTGATCTCAAGATTGCGGGGCCGTCTCCTAGATCGTATCGGAATTCGACGAACCTACCATGTTTCATAAGAAAAAAGAAAAGGCGAAATCATCCTCCCATCCATCTGTTGTTGATGATGGAATGAAGAAAACGGAAGAATAATAACATTCCAAATTCCTCGGCCAGCCACTCAGTAAAGTAGCCGAGAACACAGGGAAACCCGCATTATTCTATTCCATTATTCCATTCATGGCATTCCAGCAACAGCTCACATCACGTCACATAACACGGCATTCCCTCCACTCCCACCTCCGCCATTCACGCACTTACCCATCAATCAAAGAGAGTGACATAAAGTCTCCCGATCCATTGGCGTGCTGAGAAGAAAATATGATTACGCCATGTGCATAGTTTATGTACGGGATGACTTCCAGCTCTAAACTAAGTTTATGATAACCAGCCAACTTTCCTAGACGCACAGTCGATCGTCCGTGGAGAAATGGGGCGGGATATTCTGCCATATCAAACGATAACGAAAACAAGTCAAGTCACGATCACAGATTACGGAAGAATGAAACAAAGAACAGTGAACTTTGTTTTTGGTGCGTATTCCCTTTAAGTAAGGAGATAACCGTGATCTAATCATCTAATTATCATTTCATTACCTCGTTTCAAACAATTTTCTCCAAGATTGGAAGAGCCCAGAGGACACATGCAGGAGTATGACCCATTTCTGTGATCAAAGCACGTGGAGCCATCCTCGCAGAGATCCTCACGTTTCCCGCAGCTGGTCGCCCCCGACAGATGCGAATCTTTAGGAAACAAATGCGTAATATTGTTATTCATTAAAATTATTACTACACCATTACTTTCCAAAGAAAAAAGTTGGATGGCCAAAGTGCTTTCGCTACATTGCATTTTTTCTCTGTGTACGTCAATGACACAGTTGCGTTACATACGTTGTTATTCATGAGCGAGAGGTGCAATTTATCTAGCCCTCAATAATGTATGTACTTTTGAAGGATAATTTTCCCCGTATATTAAAATTCTCATTGGGTCATGACCATGACTCACGTCACAATAATGACTTTTTGCGAAAACTACAATTTTCAAACAAACCACACATTACTCTAAATCAAAATCCTGATTTGTTGTTGACGGTCTGCCTGTAAGCGGCAGACACTAATAAAGTGAATAACAAAATAATCGTATCCGATGCAGTTATTTTTCATATCTAACGCTTTTATACTTACAAAAGCTTCCACTCCACGAAGGCAGCAATCGGATTGAAAATACTAAAGGAAGCAGCAGCACACAGCATTTGATATACATATAATAGGAGGCTCTATACAATTTATATTTATATCAACCTCCGTGTAATATTTTCCTTTTTATGATTACTGTTTACGAAGAAAAATGAAAATTCGGCGAGCTCGGTCTTTTTGAAAGGAGCTGGAAATTATAGAGGTGGAGCAGGCAATGTTCATGAAATCCTCTAAGATATTACAGTCATGAATAACATTTTCCAGCATAAAAATGAAAGCGCGGTGGAGTTGATGCCTTAAACATGCACATTTTGAAGGAAAAGCAAAGCAGCGAGTGTGTTGGAGAAGAGGATGCGAATCTCTTGTTCTCTTCTCCTCTCTCACTCCTCACAACCAAAAATTCCATTGATGCCAATTCAAGCATGAGATCTGAAACGAAGTACATTCTTGTTTTCTACCCAAAAGTCTGGAAAAATAGACGTCGGTAAGACTGTAAGACGACTATTTACTTTACACCGTTAGTTCTTTACTTTATGCTTAGATGCTACACGTTAGCTTACACAGGCATTGTGCTTATGCAGGAGAAAACAAATTCATTATAATAATAAAATAGTAATGTATATGAATGTAATCATGATATAATTCCATTCCCGTAATAATGGCATACTTTGGAGTTTTGGACCCGTTTGTCTGTAGGTGTGCATTTTTGAAATTCTCACAGGGGTAACAAACTTGCAAAACTGCAACGTATTACGTGGAACACTGCTGCAAATCCGTATTACATCCTCATCCTGATATTTATATGTATGATTACAAGACATTCGCGTCTTTTCCCATCCCCAACGAGCAACCAAACCAAGGGAGAAGAATGAGATCAAAATTTCAAGCAGCTCAACTCAATAAATTGCTCTTTCATCTGTAAATTTTACCTCCATTAGCAGTACCCCGTTTGTACATAAGGTTTTGTGGAGAAAAATCCCAAGGATTATCAAGGAAGAAAATTCTTTTCACATTTAATACATACTTCAAAGAATGAGCTTGTAATACTCTTGTTAAATCATATATGCGTCCATAAAAATATATTTTATGCACCTAAGCTAAGTATCGTAATTCCTATTCAGGTCTAAACAACCTAAGAAAGTGCGTCATGCGTCAGCCCATCTTAGGAACATTTTGCTAAAGGACCGGAAGAAGATGGATGATGATTTATCAGACGATCTCCTATCCGAACGTAACGCAACCCCAACTCCGTTTTTCGCAAGAACAGCCACTCACGAGGAGTGGCTCATGTTCATGGCACAGTTGTTGCAATACTTTAATGTAGCAAATCGGAGTAAAAGAAAGCGTTTAAAACAGTTTATTTTATTTCAGTGCTCGTCTGTTCCGTTCTGTAAACTTACGAATCGGTTTGCACTGGATCCGTTCCGCGTCCTCGTAGTATCCCTCTCGACACTGAAATCATCAAACATTATTATTTTCACTTTTCATGTATTAATAACTACCTCTAACAATAAATTGGATACTCGAATGTAACTATTAATTTACAAAAGTTAGAAATGCATTATATTTGCAAAGACCTTTCTATCCGCACAAATATTATAATATACCATTTTGCATGCTGCTAGTGCTTGACCCAAGCCCAGCCAAATTGAGTTGAGAATTTTTTGTATTAAATTAATTTGACACTTGAGTGAAACACTACATGGTGACAATGACTGAACTTACAATGCACCATCCACTGAGGCAGAGGCTGTGAGCCGTGACGCAATCCGTTGTAAACTGGCATGAATCTCCCAGATAGCTTCGCATCTGAACAAAGTACATCATAAAATTCTCGTAAAAATTCCTTAAACTCCGACTCCAATAGCTCGAAGAAAAGAAAAAGGCGAGAGGGGAGGGTCGCATTTTTCCATCTTGGGAAAAGTAGGATACCAGAGGACACAAAGAAAGGTAATTAAGGAGAGTTCCGCTCTTGTCGCCCACCCCACCGATTTTTTGGTAAATGATCGACTTTTAACTGATTCTGATACAATACATTATTTATCTACTCCTTTTTAGTTTTTATTAATATGGATTGGGATCGCTGAAAAAATCCATGGTATGAAGTACCCTTTCTCTCTCAAGTCTTTGTATTTTTTGTGCTAAAAAGGAAAATGACGATGATGATGGCATTTATTTTCACATCGCAATCAAACAAAAAGTCCTCTTCATTCTCAGAAATATCTTTGATCTTGAAGATAGGCAGAGGAGAATGAAAATACTGTGCTAGAGAGAAAAAGGTACACGGGAATTTTTTGCTGCAGTGACAAAAAAAGTCGAATCAAAGTTGTCAACATTCTTTTCTTCTTGAGCAACCAAAAACCAGATAGATGACTAGGGATGAAAGAAAAGAGGAGCAGAGGAGAAAGTGAGGAAACACATGTCCCTGCGCTGCATGTTGTCGTCTCTGCTCTCTTTTTGTCTCCTGACAAACATGAAAATACGTGAGGTAGAAATAGAGCAAGTGGAGACAAGCGAAAGAGAAAGGAGTATCAGAATCAGAAATCTTGTCGACATAAAGCATATTCTTGTAAGTAGAGTTGAGGATGTGGCAATGCACCACCAGTTCGCTGCGATAGTTAAGCTTAAATCGCGCAATACGTTCTCTTTTCTACCAAGGAGCAAATTTCGGGTTTCAGATATTTATATAGAACGTCACCACAATAAATTTGTAGTTTTGTTAAGGAAAATCTCATATTGTTACCTTTTATTGGTATATGGCTCTGATAATAGTATTTTCAGAGACTCTAGATTTTTTACTGCGCTCGCAATTTACCCTTAACTGGGGAATCTAAAAGGCTTCTAAGATCTAAGGAAGGAATGGCATCAGTGGTTAAATGTGAACACACAGAGGGAAATGTAGGAAAAGGAAGATGAGGCAAGAGTTTAAGAGAAAAGGAAAGAGCGAGGTTTTCCAAGGGATATGCAGCTGAGTATTGCAAGTTTGAGTTTGTATGTGATATGGGCAGACCTGGATGGTGGCTGAGGTGGGAGATCGATGACTGTAGAAATTCTTGTGGAAGTTGTCGTGGTATTTGGGCTGTGGTGGTAGATGCCGAGTTGATTTCATGCCTGAGGTACCATACCCAGTACCCATTTGATCTCGCCATATTTCTCCATTACTTCTGCTTGATTCACTCAATCCAATCAGATCCACTCCATCGTCTCCAGGCTCTGTGTAGTGAAGACCTGTCCATCGGCGAATTGGACTTTCTGTCCCACCAGAGTCACCTGTGCCTGTTCATACCATAAGATATTCATAATTACCAGCTTGCTCATTGAGTTTCACTTTATGCGATCATAAACAAAATTTCGTTCCGCTGCAGTCACCCCAACCCAAACTGCTCTTTTCGTCTCTTCCTTCTTCACTGAAGAAGTCGTAAAGATTGGATTGGAAGGCTGGGGAGACTGAGCCTGACTGGAGTTAACGTCTGATAATTAATTTGACCGTTTCTAGTTTGTGTTTACCTTTGGCCCCCGCAATAAAGTTGCTAAATAAATTTTACTTTACTTTCACTTACTTGCTGCTGGACACGGTCCTTTGTGCACAACCCAAATTGGTTTTTGAGCTTGACAAGACTCCATTGTTAGTAAACATTCCGAGTCGTAACTCCGACCGTCACTGCCGCAAACTGTCTCCTGCAAAATTATGGACCATTCACATTTTACGTGCACAAGAAAATAATCAATTAATAAACCCTTCTCCATCAGCCTTATGCCTTTCACCGCGTTGTAGAGGTTGAGACAAAAAACATTAGCAACCTAACATGAACCAAAAACCTACCAAATTCTGCCAACCACATCTACATAAATACAATCTGTAAAATCTTATTTCTTGTACATAATTTCAATTTGCATGTCAATTATTAATAAAGCGAGTAATTTAAATGACTGATTAAATCAGAGACAATTATTTTTAAGTGCTTGAAGGGAAAGTGAAAGTTTAAGATGCAGATTTTTAAGATTTTTTTTTTTTTCAATTTCATTTCATGACTTTTTAAAATGATGTATGCAAATGGTCCGCTAATTGAGCATATTTTTAGACCATTTGTAATTTTCACTGTGACTTGTGCTACTTTCTTTTTACGACAAGAAATTCTTAAGAAATCAATGAATGAATACAAAACGAAGACAGATTGCTAGAGAGAAACTTGTGAAAAGTAAGGCAGCTTTCCTCTTTTATATTTTATGCATGTAGATTACTCTTATTGGACTTACAAACAATAAAAGACTCGTACAACGGAAAGGACAAAAGTAAAAGTAAAAAGTAAAAAAATGAAAGGGAAAGGAATAAAATGGCATTTTACCTCATCTTCAGTTAGATCGGAGCAAGCCATGTTACACCTGAAACATTTGGGTAAACATAGTCATCTCACTGTTATTATGTATTTGAGTAGAAAATGTGAACAAAGAAAACGTAATGCATGATACCAAAACGCACACAAAACGTTTCTTTTCCGGTTCGTTCGCGTCTCACTCCACATGCTAATAAGTTATATGCTAATAACAGAAAATGTGTATGAAAAAACTTGAACTGAACGAGAAACAAAAGAGAGAAGAAAGAGAAGCAAAGGCCAAGCCAATAAATTCATTCCATTGGAGATTGAGATTGTGTGGGAGAGCGAGAGTCAGGTTAGGTCCCAATTAAATAGTTGATAATTAAATTAAAAATGTCTAACTCAAAAATTAAGAAATCGGTGGTGGAGGTTGAGGAAGAGGAGGTTGAAAAATATAAGTGCGATAAGTGTCCTAAGAAATTCGCAAAGCAATATTTCCTCAATCAACATGTCAAATATTACTGCGCAGGGAGGACGTATGAAAAGATCCAGTGTAAAACTTGTCCTGGGAAATTCGCATCCAAAGAGGGCTTACGCCGTCATGTGGTCAACAGTTGCCCAGGTCTGACATACACAAAAATTAAGTGCGAGTTTTGTCCGAAGAGCTTCGTTCAAACATATCTGAGGCATCATGTCAGTAAGAGTCATCCGGACAAGTTAGATGAGTACGACTGCGAGGAATTGGTGAGTACTCCCGAAATGGAAGATTTAAGCGAAATGGTAAGTACCCAACATACAGAAATTAGAAATTTAAAAAAGTACCCAAATTATCCACGTATTACAATATAATTGTACTTTTTAGCTTCAGGAAATCGGGGACCCGGGAGGAATTCGGGAAATTCGTGCCGGAGTGGAATTCCTGTACGACTTCGACTTGCTTATTATCCGGTGGGCGTTTGAGGAAGTCCATAAAGAATGTATCGGAGTCGGGCAGGATAAAAATAAAAGGTTTTACTTTCGCCCGGATAAGTTTCTTACCATGCAACATCGATTTGGGGAAGCATATCTGAGGGAGTTGAGAGGCAGAGAGGAGCATTTTGCTCATGTTGTTTGCCAGTCTTACCACTGCTTCGACGAACAGCGAAAGGATTCAGTGGCCAGACATAGCGTTGGAGCTTTTCAGCATTCAAGCGTCAACAAAGGCGCCTGGGGCCAGTTGGAGATCAGCTTTAAATTCCTCGCCCTCAAGTACCGCACATTCGTCATTTCCGGAACCGTTCTAGCGTAAGTTTTTAAGCTCGTAACTATGTTAAATCGTCTGCTTTCATAATTACAAGAACTAACCTATGCTTACTTTTCGTTAGTAAACATCCCCCACTTCGAGGAACAACCAAAAAAATTGGAGTGGCCAGTCATTTTTTCAAGATGGCTGTGGTGCGTGATACATCTGGAAACTGGAAATACGATGGCTACGTGATTCCCAATGAGGCATCATCCACTCACTCACCAAACTCTTACCGCAAGACGCTGGCAGATATCAATAAGATATCTGGTTTCGAATTCCTTACCAAGATTAAAGACACTGTGGAGCGGGCAGATCTGTTCAGTGAGGGAAACCATTTGAAATGGAAATGGAGGCGAGAGAACCCGACCAAGAAAGATGATGCATTTGAAGATGAGCAGGATATCACTAGTCAGTTTGATGACTCGACAGTCTTCATGGAAGAAGATGACGCCAGCTCGGAGACACATTTCGACGAAAACGTGGAAGTTGACAAGGACGCCAAGATTAAAGAATTGGAGGAGAGGAATTCAAATTTGGAAGCGGAAGTTGCAAGACTGACACAAGCGAACGCGAGTTTGGAAGCAGAATTAAAGAAGTTGAAATCACAACCAAAGCGCAAGCGTACCACTGAGCAGTAACTAGTTTTACAGATTTTGTACATTTAGTTTTAATGTATTTTTATTAAATTATTTATTAATTATTATTCTTACACGCAACCTGCCCGGTCACCATCTTGCTCACATTCAGCTCCATAAGTGCAAACAACCTCATCGCAACTTCTTCCCAGATTTATGGGATCTGTAAAATGCAATTGAAATAAGCGTTCATTGGCACACTCACAGAACACTTTCCATTGTCAGAAGACTAAAACTATCTGTGTACACATAAAAGTATAATAACAGTCTTTTTCTGCTCGCATTATTGTTCGCTCCTTGTCCGCGTCATGAATTGCATTGCATGCAAGTCTCTTTGTCCCTGCCTTTCCCTTTAAAGAGTACACATAAACTACACTTTCACCCGTCGCCCTATCACCATCCTCATCGTTCATGTTATAGCGGCCTGCTAAGTTGGCGAGCTGAGTGGAAGTGGATTCTCAGCTCATTCAAACATTGGATTCTTTTTCGTCTTCAAAAGCAAAGTTTAACTCGACTCGGGTTACCCTCACTGAACTTACAAAACAGAACATTCACAATGGATACTTTTCTTTGTGCCGCCATTATACATTATAACGCGTACATTATATCTGTGAACTGCTATTTTTATCGAATTGATTCAACTTCTACTACAAATATATAAAATATGACCGGTAATAATGGTCATTCTTCTCGCCGATTTCGCTGTCTGACCTGACCAAAGGCCGTAATATATTTGATTTGATATGAACGAATTTCATAGAGCCACAGTTGACCAACAGTCATATCATATCTCACACTAAACTACTCCTATAAATATACATTTTATAGATTGTAAGTTAGTAACGTAATAAGAGTGGTCAGCGACTGTGTCCACAGTGCACACCCGGAGTGAGTGGTTACTCACTCTTTCCCTATCCCTCGTCTCTTTTTTCCACTCATGCAATTTACTCATCGGCGATCACTTTTCTCTTTAGTTGCTCCGAGCATATGCTGTGCCTCTGCTCTATTTGTTGTTTTCACGTGTGCGAAATGAAATATTATTGAAAGTCTAGTGTTAGTCTGGAAGTTATTGTTTGCTGGAAATACGCCTATCTGAGAAACAGTCACACTATACTATTTCAAGACTATATAATATGACTATATGCTCATATCTTATTTTACACTGGCCACACAAAATGATGAAATATGAGCATTTAGAGAATATTCTGAAATCTGAACTAGTTCATATTTCTATTTATTCTCTATAATGTGTAACTGTTCACTTTTATTTCAAATATTTCTTGCCAAAAGATATAAATTCGTAAAGCTCCTTTGTTGATCTGTCATACTCACGAATGAATGAATGCAATTAGAATTAGAACGACATACATGGCTGAAGAATGCGAACTTCATTAAAGCATGAAATATTTTCTCCCTGGACATAAAAGCTAGCCAGTCATCTTCAAGGCGTAAAAGTGACTACCACGCACGACTCTTTTATTCCAGCAAATTGTAAACCAACAATAACAATGGGGAGCAGAGTAATTTTTTCCTTGTTTATTATGTCCAATAAAATACGAACCGCCGTCGTTTTCCCTTTTTACAAGAGGTCCGCCTTCCGTGCAGAGAAAGAGCGGATCTGTATTTACTGTACTTAATAGGTCAGGCAGAGCGGAGCGGATGTATTCTAATTCCATAAATGGGAAGTGGTGTCATTAAGTAAGCTCGTGCCATTAACGTAATTTAACTGTTTTTCATGAGCCTTCTTTTGAGAAAATTATTATGTATGTTGTGTAGGTAGGCATTTGCATTATTACAATTTACAATACAGCATCTTACCTTGTTGTACAGCCATAAGGTCCAAGGAATTCCCCTTCTCTACAGGAATTACATTTATGGCTCAAAACTCCAGGTTTGCACTGTTTGAAAGGAAAGAAGGGAAATTTCGTAATAATGTCGTTTTTTAAAGAAAGGTTAAATAAAACGCAGGTATATCATAATACACATCTACTCAATTATAATATACTGCGCAGCGGTAGCATAAATATTTTCTTGTAATTTAGGCAATTATATATGAAGTGAGTATTTTAATTCAAGTGGTCTTACAACACAGCGACCCGTCATCTGCTCACAGTCTTCTCGGACAGACCCAAATTTGGAGCAACCACAACCTAAAAAAAACATATTACATAAGGACAAGATAAATATTTTTTGTTCCACGTTCATTACTCATATTTATGTAACTTCAACTTTTACTACGCTTCATCTATGACATACCCATGCAGCCCACTTGTCCCTCCACTGCAATTCTGTGAAGACCCCAGTACCCTGGAAGACATCTGTCGCACTTCGGTCCACCCACACCGGGTCTACACTTACATTCTTGTGTGACTGGGTCACACGTTTCCTCCACTGAGCCAAGTTTGTTGCAATGACATAGCGAAGGACATCCTGCATGTTTGGAACCCAATGCCGCAGTTACTCCGTCAGGACAACAGCCAAACGCAGTTTTCTCACAGTTTGTAATTTGCACTGTAGTTGGGAGCGGCTTTGAGGTTGTTGTTCGCTCCGATTCTGAAACGCACATGAACGATTCATTACTTCATATGAAGTTATGTGAAAGCGTTGGTTGACAAGACCCCTTTCCTAAAGCCCATCATTTTCCATGGTTATTGAATGCATCAGACTAATGTGAGGAAAGTAAATTATGGCAAGTATGAAGTTTTAATTAAGAGATCAATCCGTACTGTCATTTTACTGATTGGTATTGTATATTCGTATTGATGATTGACTTTTTCCTAGCCAAGTCTTCGAAAGCCAATTGAACGTTATTAATTACGACTGAATACGCGTCAAGATGTCAAGCCGAGAGAGAAAAAGTGCGCGGTCTCAGTCCCGGCCCGGAGAGCAATCAGCGGGTGGTGACAATGCACTTAATTTGGATGAGGAGCTGTTCACCGTTCTGGTGAAAGAGTACGAGGAAGGGGAAGAAGGAAAGAAAGAAGCGATTCAGGATGTGAAAAGTGTGCTGCATGAAGTTTCGAAGGAGCCGGTGGTCCAAGCGATAAACAGATTAATCCCCCACTTTCTTACCTCTCCATCGATGAAATCCACTGATAGCACCGCATCCACTGATGAGTCCATTCAACTAAGACCCAATACCAGGGTTGCCAGTAAAACCGTTACCCCCCGCTTTGCAAAACTGACAGCACGACCTTCGGCTCGTGCCCCGAAAAATTGCCAGCCTACAGAAGAAACGATGAGTAGCCCGAATATCCTAATTCGCGATGACAAAAGTGTTTTCGGACCAAGATATGATCCGGTTAACGACTTCCGCTCCGACGCTCCCTGCCACCACAAGATATCCTTCCACGGCATCTTCCTCCAGTGATGCGCCATCGTCGAGTATCTCAAGGAAATCAAGGGACGTCAGTAGAGCCACGACGGTGTCCTCCATGCCCAGTAGCGCACCCCGGACTTAGGCCTCCATGCAACTCCATCTTGTCATCAAATGTGACAGTTTCGGATGACGATGAAGAGATTGAAGAATTTGAGGAGGCGGAGGAGGAAGAGGAAGAAGTGGAGAAGCAGGAAGAGAAAGTCCCTTACACCGAAAACCTATTACAGCTCCCAGCCGACTCAGATGATGATGAAGAAATATGGAAGTCTGACATCGTGGAACTAACCAAAATGAAATCCGCTCCGCGGGTACATCCCGGATATTTACATTTCCCTTTTATTTACTTTGAGTGCTCCGTTGATGCCAATAATTGTTTACTCTACTTTGTGTTAATTTGTCAGGGAAAGTGGTACGGACCGGATGTCTTAGAGCTAAAGTACAAGGAGCCAGAGTGGCCTCATCAGCAGCTGCTCAATCATATTCTGGCCCGTCTTCCAAGCCTAACCCATTTGATACTGGATGGAAGTGAATTAAGATTCTTGCGGGACTTGGGAAGTAGCCTGCAGTCGCTGATAACTCTCTCCATCTGTGATTGTGGTTTGCGAAGTCTGGACGGAGCGTATGCCATGCCGAATCTTCGCACTCTGATTGCTCGCAAAAATAAGATTCGCATTCCAACGCAGTGCTCCTTTCTTACTCGGCTGAGTTACTTGGATTTGTCTTCGAATCCTATTTCTTCCATTGATGAGTTTGGCAATCTGAGACATTGCGGTGAGCTGCGCATCCTAAAACTTCACGATACGCCTTTGGCTGCCATGCGTGATTTCAATAAAAAGATGAAACGACTCGTTCCTCAACTCCGAGAAATTCATCCACCCAGTTTTGATATGTGGAAGCTCAAACAGATTAGAAAACAGGGTCAACATCAGATGCGAGAGGAAAATCAACAAGAGGAAAAGAAAGGAGCAACGAACGACATGCCCTCACTGTCTTACAGCGACGTTATGCTCGATGAGCCGAAACCTGGCATAGCATACCAAAAGCTCCCCCAGTCTCAACTAAGCAAACAAAAACAGCAACAAAGTGAAGCCGAAGACGTGAGCTTGGGAATCTTCATGGCTCCCAAGTTTTTGAAACATTTAGAGAAGAACATGCCTCCAAGTACGGCAGAGCTGGAACGAGAAGTCGAAGAGAAAGCAGCAGAAGCAAGGGATCCTCATCACCATCCACGCCAACAAGATGCATCCAAAGAAGAAATGAACTATACGGAAACAGAAGACGCCGAGTGTGCCACTGACATTAAAAATACTTTCTGGAAGGAAAAATCTGATGGAGACATTCAGTCTTCCTTCCAATGCTGCTGCCTCTAAGAACCATCCCATGGGAGATGCTGTCTAGTCGTGTGTGAAGGAAGAAAAACAACAAAACTTTCTCACACAACAAAAATCCAACAAAAGCTGGGAAAGGGGGAGAAAACAACAAACTTAATTGTAATTCTTCTTGATTTTTCCCTCTTCACGTTTTTTGTAGCAATCGCCCGACTTATGCGGAATCCTTATAAGAATTAAATGTAACACTTATGTTTGTAAATCCAATTTATATTAAGACTATATGTCTATTGTATGCAATGGTAATCTTCACGTTTTTGTAGCAATCGCCCGACTTATGCGGAATCCTTATAAGAATTAAATGTAACACTTATGTTTGTAAATCCAATTTATATTAAGACTATATGTCTATTGTATGCAATGGTAATTTCACAAAATTTGCAAAATTAAAACCACGACCATGTCATTCAAATTCAGAACGAAATCCCAGTTTGGTCTTTCAATTTAGTTCATTTTATTATACGTTGTCCCAATTTATATGCATTTAATGCATCAGATAAAATAGCGCGACCTCCTAACGAAGTAATGAGATTGATGATAATTTATCAAAGTGAAAGTACCACTTGACACTTTAGGGCTTTGGATTACCACTTTTTATGTGCCTGCCATGCTGACTTTATGTCTCTTGGTTTATTTATTACTATGCAAATAACAAAGATAAAAAAGCACATACGTTTTCTGCAACACTTGGCAAATGTTGGCGTCCGATGGCAGTAGCTACCAGAAGGACAGTTCGTTCTAACTGGCCCATTCCCGCAGAAATAGTGCTCTCCCGTGTTAGGATTTTTTAGTGGTTCATCTCCGTGACATGGACGTACCTCAATTTCTATTAAAACAAACAAAATCGTTATGTGAGTTTTGTAGCTTGGTTTATTTCTTTTCCTAAACAGCTAACGACATAGAGAGAAAACTGCTTTTAAGGCAGAAGGCAGCTGGTTAACGGCAAGAGTTCAAATGCATTTAGGCTTTTTCACACTCACTCTCCACCTTTACATTTTTTGGATTACCTTCACAAAGCTCCATGGGTCGAGGGCGAAGTTCCATTTGACGGTGATCAGGCCTCCCTCCTCATTTCGCAATCATTTTCGTACAACTTAAGGTCAGAGCCACAGACGGCACTTCCGGGAGCAAACGAACAATTGAATTGACAAGTACATCTCGGGAAGCCATCTTCTCCCAATTCACAAACAGCTCCAAAGTCACATCGAATGGATTCACACATTTTCGGTTTCGGGTGCGAGTGTGGGATAAGAGTTTTCAAACGTCTCAAAGTGGCTGTTGGAACTCGATGGATACTCGGATTTTCTTCCTATGACAGGATTACTGCCACTTGAAAAGCCCTGCAGTCCACTTTCGCTTCCACTACCGACGCCAATGGGTGAACTTCCGCCACCTAATCAAATTACGGTTCAGCCATTTTCACATTAAAACACGACAAAATTACCTGAGCTCTGCCAATTTCATCATGCAATTTGGTTCCTCCATCAAACAAAGGGCTACAACAATACTTGTCTACTTTGTTTGTCGTGCAGCGTGTAATATTAGTTTTCAGAGGAAAATCAGAGTGATAATAATACTTAGCAGTTATACAATCCACAAAGAATAAACAGAGAGAGAAGATGAAAAGAAAATGAGGAGAAAAAACTTTTCCCAGCAACTGACATCGACACGACATAAATCATCAAAACAATATTAAACGTCCAATAAGTTGCATGCAGGAGGTTTTCACAAGCAAAGAATGCTACGTGCAAAGCAACGTTCTGTCAGCTTATTTCCGTTGCGTTCCGAGTCTCATGCAGCGTCAGACTTTCTCCTCTGTATGATGATACCCCCATTACTTGGAAGAATGTTCGAAAAGGCATTTCTGCAAGTTCCAGCATAATAACTACCAAGCGAGAAGGCAGAGAATTTCTTCATGTGTTTGTTTGCTTGCTTCTTGTAAGTGATGCACATGTGGGAATAAGCGTAATAGTAATATATCAAACATCTACAGAAGCTTAAATATATCACAGTAAGAGGCACCAGCAAAAATCTTTGAGCTGCGTACTTACTTATCTAGGTACATAGCCACGCACACAAAGATGTGAATACGAATATTACGATTTTTTCTTTTCTTCTTTTCTCTTCTTGCAGAACAAGTCAAAGTGATAGATTTAGAAAAAATAACAAAAAATTCTTAAAAACTCATAGTCACCGTCAACACCCTCCTCTGCTTCAGTTTTTTTCTTTTCTTTTTTCTATGAAATCCAATATATTTTTGCCAGGCTTCACTTACTTACACACCACTACCACCGTGAGAAAAAAAATAGATTTTTCACTTTTCTCTTTCTTCACATTACCTAAAACTTGATATAGTCCAATGTTAGTTTCTACAATTGAATTTTCATGAAAAGGAAAAATAAAGCAGAGGAAAGAGCATTTCGAAGAAAAACTCCTCTCAGCAGGGACAGCATTGAATCATACCATAAATAGGAAAGAATGGCGCAAAAGAAATCAGTCGTTTCTTAAATATATGTAAGATTCATTGCACGGGGAACGCATCGAACGCATCTGGAGCATTGAAAAAAGCTGCACGAAGAATACAAAAGCTTGCTTTGAAAAAGCTACACTAATACTAATACCTAATACGGACCTATTAAACTCCTCAAGAGTATTTTCTTTCCCTATGAGAAGCATATTCTATCTTTAATACGATTTTAACAAGGAGAATAAAGAAGCAAGAAGTAATGCATGTTCGAACCTTTGGTAGGCAACACCGCATCACCGTCAATTGTAAAAAAAGAAAGAAATTGATTGATGCAATTAATCTCGTGCCAAAATCACATCACATTACATCACTTGCAATAAAATGGGAAAGTGAAAGAAGAACTCGAGAGAAAAGAAAATGTGACCATCACCAAGAAGACCCTCTTTTCAGTTCAGTGAGAAATAGATGAGATACTTTATGTCTTCCGTCCTCCTCACATAATACATTAAAGATTCTTACTGGCTCTACAGACCAACAACTAAGGGATAAAAACCACTTTACGTAACTCTAAAATTCTACGAAAAAAATTTTTGGAATTGGGAACGTTTCATTGCATCATTTAACTAGCGTAATAAATAAGAGATTTTTAGAAGCTTATCGAAATCGTAACTGATATTGATTTACTGAACTGAATGAAAGCTTTCTCCGAGTTTGAGAACATCCCTTTCGAAAAGAGGTTTGTGTTGGAAGCAACAACATAATGCAGCTGCCAAAACTACACGAGAACTTATGACTATTTTTATGATTATTACAAAAGTAAGATTCTTAAGAAGAGTGTGAACAAGTATTAATTCATGGCGAAATCATACCAAGGACGGCTGACAATCCTTCTTTACAATCACCGTAGAAGTGGACAGTTAGCGGGTGACCAAGATTGCATGAAGCAGCTAAAAGGTGGCACTCGTTTGTGTAAGTAATAAAATCAGACCCGCAAACCGGATCTTTACTATCTGGACATTCAGTAGGACAAATGCAAACACCTCCTTCACATCGTGCTCCAAATTTACATTGCACATTAGCACACAAACCTGTGAAAGTTACCAGTAATTATTATGTGCAAAAACAATTACATTAATCAGCAAGTGAACGTGAGTGAGCAGTGCGATTAGAGCACACACATAAATACACATAAACATTTAGTTGAACATTTAGAAATGGATTATTGTATTATTACAGAAAATAAATGTAGTACATCAAAGCGTCATGAAATTACACAAAAAGATAATGTTCACCGTTGGCATTAAAATTGTGGGGTAAAGAGCCGACTGATGACAGCAATGGAGTAAGGTAAAGTAATAATAAGAAAAGCTCTTTCAAGTAATTACTAGAAAGGCAGGAAATTGTCACTTTTTATCAATTATTCCCATCACTTTTTCTAGATAATGAAAGGCTTCTCTGAATGCATAGGGAAACAACTTCCTCTCATGAGTCACGAATTACCAATTCAATGCTTTTAGCTTTCTTTGGGGGAAGGAACTTCAACATGAAAGTTACCTTTCCATTTTCTCTTTTTTCATTCCTTCCAGCTCTAGCATAAGTACCTATCTGTTCCTTGTTGCAATATGCAATACATTTAAAGCACGCTGCAATTCATTGACTCTTCAAATCATCAATCGCAAGTAAAATAGAATGTTGCGTTATTTGAGGTGAAACAGGAAGTTTCCTCCAATGAAATGATGGAGATGGACATTAGCCGTAATTATATCAAATCCTTGAATGTGTACTCGTAATGTGGGTGTAG